>CABFOW010000869.1:50145-69224 GCA_902141385.1 Timema californicum | reverse complement strand
AAAAAAAAAAAAATCGAACTCGAGATTTTGATGACCCCCCGAGTCTGAAATGTGGTTTATGAATTTCCATCTGTCTGTCTGTACCTCCAACTAGAGCCTAAACTATTTTACCGATCAGGCTAAAACTTGGTATCTAGGGTTTTCATAGGGTTGCCCCGAGGAGTTTTTGGAATTGGATATCTAAACCTAAAATTAAAGGTAGTTTACTGAAGGGAAAAAAGAGATAAAGTCGATTTCTCAAAATAGACTCTAACGATTTTGATTAAAATTCGTATCTGGGCTTGATTAAGATTATAAATAAACTATTTTCATTTTCCCGTGAAATTGATTCTTAGGGTACTTTACAGAAGCTTAAATTTATCTCCGCAACTATTTGAGATACTAAATAACTTATCATTGCAAAATTGTAGTACTATTAAAAATAAAAATAAACTTATATATGGAATATATTTTAATAAAACCAACAGTTTATTAGATATTGGCATATATATTAATACAATTTTGTGAGCTTTAGTTGTAAAGATATACTACTTGAGTTTTAACGCAATAATTCTCCAATGCAATAGAGTAATTAAATATAAATAAGTAAGTCTCTCAAAAAGTTTGTTATTTTTCCTTAAACCTCTTGTAAAAATGTTTGTACAACAAAGATCTATCTCCTTCATTATATAATCGAAAGTAAATATTTACATTTTTATTGGTCAAAATTTATGAGGAATTTAATAGGAATGTGATGACATGAAGATGTGCAAAACCTAATAAAATGTCAAAATTTTTAACCGGAAGTAGAAATTTTAATATGAAGTGTAGACCCTTGTGGACCTATTATTATTATTATTATTGCTATTATTATTGCTATTATTATTATTATTATTATCACGTCTTACTTCCCGTTCGGTGTATACGCACTTACGCTAATGTGTAATGGTAGAGTGATTGTGAGATGAAATGGAGGACCTACAGTTTAACGTGGAATCCGAACCACGCTGGAGGCCTGGCATTACCCACATTCACAAGCTGTGATTAATACACGTCTTGGACCCGATATAGATCTTTTTTATTGGTCCAAACATACAATTGAGGACATTCATTCTTTAAAAATAAAATTATAAAATTCAAAGCCGCGACTCAAAAATTTTTTTACATAAGAAAAGTTCAATTTATTATTGGTTTTGCTAGTGTATATTATTTTTATTTACATATTTTACGAGTTTTAAGTAAATATTTCCATTTTTAAACAATAGAGCAAGAAAGTCCGTGCAGAGCTCCATACCATTTATTTTAATTTATATTTTAGAGGGGATCAAATTCTCCGTAAATTATTGCGAACAGCTATAATCTTTATTATATCATTCACATAAAATAATAACCTCAGTGTCTACCTCTTAACAAAGATCCTAAGTTCCAATCCCGTCTGGAAAAACTGATGTTTTATTTTTAACTCTCGGTGACCTGGCAGTCTAGGGGTAATGTGTCAGACTTCTGTAACGGGGCTCCAGGTTTCAATCCTCGGTCCCGGCACAGATTTATCTGATCGCCAAACCCTTCTTTCACCTCTGACAAGACGTGTATTAATCACAACTTGTGAATGTGTGGAATGCTGGACCTCCACCGTGGTTCGGATCCCACGTCAAGTTGTAGGTCCTCCGTTTCATCTCACAATCACCCCTACCGTTACACATTTTCGTGAGTGCGTATAACCCGAACGTATAGTAAGATGCTGTGCTAATAATAATAATTTTAACTCTCCTTTGGATATCTCAAATTTCACACTACTCGACGTACTTATTTATAAAGTATCGTTTCCCTTTGCCTGTTTCCTAAGAAAATAGTATTTTGAATTGAATCAGTAGGCCTAGTATCCAAAAGTACTAACCCCCATCGCTGTTGGAGGGTATAACGAGTCACTTCTCTTGTTGAACTGGATTGACGGTAATGGGAAGATCGGTGTTTAGATCCCAGTTTGGTGTAACGAGGCTGTTTTTAGTAAATCCCTTCTTACACACTCTTTTTCTCTTTCTCTCTCTCTCAACGAAAATGTGGGTACATTTCTTTTGAAACTTGTCCTTCTTGATTCCTACTCCACTAACGGTTATGGATCCATGCGTACAACCAGAACGACTACAAAGATGTGATGAAAGGATACAAATAAAGCACTGGGGACCAAAATATTTAGGAATTTGGTCTTTCACCCAATAGTAGTTTGCTTAGTGTAAAAGGGAGGGGGGAAACTTATTTTAAAATGTATACAAAGTATTAAGAGAATCCATGTAGAAATAAAATTCTGTGAACACTATTCAGTATAAAGTTTTCTTTTTATTTCTGAACCGCGCCTTACTACCTATTCGGACTATATTTTTATACACTAACTACTTTAATTGACTAAGGATAAGGGAGCTTGTATTTGGAGGACGTGTATCATCATTTGCCTTAAGATAGAAAGATAAATCATTTAGGGAAACCACCCTCAGCACAAGCAACCGGGATTCGAACCTTGATCTCCCAGTCATCGGTAGCGATAGTAATGGCCTAGACCATCCGGCCACCGAAGAGTGTTGTATCTAGTTAAAAATGCGTGTTTGTTTTGCTGTTTGTAACAAATAATTTACCAATTTCCTAGATAATCAATTATTGGCGGTGGAATCTTATTCGAAATTAGATCTTCCTAAAATTAAAGCGATGGTATTGTTTTATAACTATCAGTGTAATAAATTAAATACTTTACTTTTTTTTTTGCGTCTACCTTAAATAATAAGTATTCTAAAAAAAAAAAAGATCCTCAGACATGCAGACACCACTTAAAAGAAAAATGTTTATAGTTTCAAAAGCAATCTCAGTCTCTGGAATTAAAGAAAATGATCCGAACCTCGATTTAGCTCTTAGAACTATTATGTTCCTACTAAGCCTTTTTGTTTCGCGTTTGTTATTCAGTTTGTGGAAAGAAAGAAATCATGTCATAATTTTTCTTCTTTTGACACGTTGATTACTGGTTTGAATTCAGTCTGTTGCAATGATGACCTTTCTTGGAAGATGCCCTGGGGAAGTAGAACAAAATATTTTAAAGTATCCAAAGCTCAGACTTTTATAAGTGATCTTCTAAAAACGGACTTTAAAGAACTTATTTTAAGTATTCGTTAATGACCAGCCCTCACCAGTTCTTCTTTATCGCGTCCTGTAAAAAAATAAATAAACAATAATTTCATTACCACCCCAAGATACAATATTTTAAAATAAACCCTCCTAAGTGTATCACAATTAAATCATTTTAGTATTTTCTCCTGTTTATTAAAGTTGATCGACTTCAAAAGCTTCTGTAAGATTTTTAAATTGGTTTTATATGCTCAGGTAACTACAAATTAAAAATATTGATTAAATGTTTATTGTTTTTGCTATATTTTGTATTATTATCCTTTTAAATTTGATTATTGAAACACGCCTTATTGATTGAAATTTAGTATTGGTTCTATTCAACAATGATTTTTTTTTTATTATACTCACTAGTAGTTTAGAAGTGCATTTTGAAATAAACTCCATGGCTTCAGCCCGCAATTGAACCATACAGACCAATTGGTAGCATTCTGTTGGTGAAGATAATTCCCTAATATGGGTATAAAGGATGTAATGTGCCCAGCACAAAGAACTCTTTGACAATAAACGAAAAAGGTTATAGACAAAAACTTATTTTTGGCTCCATGTTCAAGTATCCTGGAGGCTATTCGCCTTTAATGAGACTAATCGGGTAAGGATGAGGATGATAGAATTTAGAGTGAGTGTAGCTACATTTTTGTGAAGATAGAGTGGGAAATCATATATAATCCATTCACTGTAGGAATTGACTTCTGAAAGACCTTTTTTTCTACCATAAATCTACTATATAGTAGGATATTGGTAGGAAAAAAGAACTTTCAAAGAGTAATTCCTACCGTGAATGGAATATAGTAAATACCAGCCTCAGTGGTCAGGATTTTAACCCCAACCTCCCAATCACCAGTTAATTAGAGTAGGATATTGGCTGGAAGAAACTCAAACAAAAAAAAACTTTTTTTGTCATGCAAAATGTTAATACCTATTTTGTTGATCACATGTTCTAAGGCATCACTCACGCAATATACTGGACTACCGATCATTGGGAGATCGGAGTATGATCCCGGTCGGGTGAACTGTAAGTGTTTTTCCTTAAGAGTTTCCTCCTCTTCCTCCACGTAAATACGAATACGATTCCTCTAAATCCAACCTTCCTCATCACTAATCCATTAGCTCTATCAATACATAGACGTGTAGGCCGAACGGGTAGTAAAGACACGGTGCTAAAAAAAATTACATTTGTGTTTTTTATATATATATTGAAAGTTATTTTTTTCAAACTGTAGATCACATGACTTGATGTATGAATACGTAAAGTATATTAAGTTAATTTTCTATCTGTCAGATAAGGTACTTCATATGAAGATTAGACTGTAGACTACACCATCATGTCGTTTGGTCGTGTGCCCACAGATATGGGTCACCTTACTCTTAAATTCACCCTTAATCAAGACTAAATACTATCACTTCTTACTAAATTTAATTAAAATACCGCAAGGACAATGACTAGAATTTCAACCACCCCCATACTAGTCAAAAGTCCTATAATAAAACATTTCTGATCTATTACTTATTTCCCCCTATTTGACCGTCGGAGGTCCAGACTCCACTTCTTCAATACGACTTCAAAATAAATTACACATAACCAATACATTTCCATTTTGGTATTTTATTATTAAATTTCAGTGAGTCCTATTAAGGGTGAAACGTGGTTTACAGACAATTTTCCGCAAGCGGGTTGCTTGGGATGGGGAGGGGGTTGGAGGGAGCATTGGGCATGAGAGGGTGGAATGAGAGGAAGGGGTCGTAGGAGGTCAGTCTATTGGAAAATATTACCCAACCTTCTCTTACTTGTCCAAACTTTAAGGGACGAAGTCTTCCCTCTGTTCTGTAACTCTTGGTCACTCGTGGCTTACAGACCTAGTGTTTACAAAGCACTAATGACTAGAAGAGTTTTATCAAACAAAGTCAGCTGTTTGTATAGGTATATTTAAAAAATCTTTGTAATAAAGTGTGTTTTAAAAATTCAAGCTAGTGTCTCCTAACATCCTGAGGTGATTAATATTCTATAAAACAACTTGAGTGAAAGGGAATATTTAATCCCTGCCTCTTAATACCCGTTCAGGTTATACGCATACATGATAATTACTCTAATGAGGTAAGGATGAGGAATTAAGCATTCTATAGGTAATCTGCCCGTATTAGCATCAGCAGGTTGGTTCAACACGAGAGTGGCGCCTTAAACTATTTGGCCACTTAAGTGAGTGAAAGGAAATTTAAACAATTTAAAATAAGTTTTTTTTAAAAAAGTTACTATTTTGGTTTTAGATAGAATTTCAAATATGATATACAAAATAACTACTTTCATTTATAAAAATTAAGTTTCTAGAAATGTTAAGTGGTAACCAATTTCACGCAAACATTTACTGTAAAGCAGAGTTTAAAGTTTAACGAATCGTAGCTGGTCCAAACATCGACTATGTTAACTTTATTGTTTTTTTATTTTGTTTTTTAGCACTGCGTATTACTACCCTTTCAGATTATACGCTTATTACTCGTTAAATTCGTGGTGTTTGTAGTAAGCCCCAGCTTAAGTTCAAATATTTGAATTTACGTTAGTCGGCGAATTTATGGATATATATATGGACATATATAATTAATTATAATAACATCCAACTCCTTCGTTTGGTGACATTTTATGATGCTATAAGTTTCTGGGTAATACTTATGAGTTATGATAGTTAATTTCCAGGAATATTGTTTCACATAATAATAATCATTGAGATTTATCTTATATTTATGTATACTATTTATTTACTTAGAATACATCTTTTACAAAAGGTGTATTTGTACTTTAAAAGTTGACATCAACTACCTACTTACTTGACAAACCAACGAGGAGTGAAGCGACTATAGTTTTCTTTCTTGGATTCCCCTGTTTCTGAGATGTTAAACCAAGCAATAAGAGAGCTCTTGATTGGCTGAAGTTATGAAATCTAACTTCTTATTGGTTGTCTAAATATCTGTAATTTAAAACTCAGATGATTCAGCAATAAACTCTAATATTGAACGAAAGTAAGCCTTCAAAAAGTATAATGTAATTCTTACTATATTTAAATTTAATTACCTTATGAGCTAAAACAAATTAAAATAAATAATAATTGATTAAAATGATATTAATAATAAAAATATAACTTGAATTTAGAATATAGTACTGAGAATAACAAAAATATATACTTTGTCAATGAATTTTAAATAACCTAAAGCCTCAGAACGGGGTCATTACTATGTATACATTTATGAACTAGCTACACTAATTATTTTAGGGATTAGGAAGGTTGTATTTAGATGAAGTATACCCGCATTTGTGTAGAGGGAGAGTGGAAAACCATTTTGGAAAATCACCCTTGTACACCAGAACGAGATTCGAACCTTGTTCCTCTCGTCATCGGCAGCCAAATGTACTGCGAGAGTGGCGTGTTAGACCCCATGGCCACCCAAGTGGATAGCTTCACCAATTATGCAGAGCTGATGAAAGTAGTACTCATGAGAAGTTCACCTGCATTTGCGTGGTGAAAGAATCGGAAACCATTTAGGCAAAGCCACCCTTGAATCATTCGACACGGGATTCGAGCTCCACTCGCTGCTCGTACATATTTAAATATTTTCAGGAGTAAACTATAAATAGAAATGTTATCAAGTATGACTCAAAAGTTTTCTTTCAAACATACGACATTAATTCACGAGAATAATGAAGAAAGTGGGTGAAGTAAAAGAGGTTAGCCAGGAATACAATTGCTTCAAGGCAGTCTCTAAAATAGGTAATAGCAACTGTTTCGTTTTTTTCGAAACCCCCTCTCCTTCATTTTATAAGCCCCATACCCCTTCCTCACTCCTAAAAAAAAAAGTACTCAAAATGTTGAGTATCCTATTCCATCTTTAACTGAGGAGAAACTGTTTCTACGAATTCGATAAAACCACAGTCAGTGGTCATCGCGAAATATTTCCCTCCCCTTACTCTCCTATTCTCTTCTTCACCTCCCTTGCAAAACATATTCAGTTTCCTTATAACCGCGGAGATCCTGCTGCTGGAATTTATATTCCAATTGATCTTATTCGTCCTACAAAGCCTTTCACCCCGTCCACAAATTTTCTTTTTCGAGTGTTTCATTTAATCTCCAATTTTGAGATGTTTTTTAAAAGGAATAAATATCTAAGTGTAAGAGGAGAATAGAAAATAGAATTTGCTTCCCATTTGAAGATATTAACGAAGTTTTGTGGTGAAGTCGGATAAGGCAAGTTTTCATTAAAAGATCTAAGGAACTTGTTACATTCAATAAAAAGGGGTTGGAATTGTTTCTCGCTATTCCGGAATGCCCGCTAGCTACATTAGATAACAAAAGCGATAAGTATAATAATGACTAAAGAAAACTTAATTTGTAAGTTAATAATAATTATTATTATAAAACTGAATTTTAAACTTGGAATAATTGGGAGTAAGCACATAGTTTTATAGGTGGAGGGAAGATTTTAAGCATTATTTTATTTTAAGAAAATAAATTAATCATTTTTATCAATTATATTGGTGATATATTTTTGTTGGGGTTGGAGTGGAAGTGAGGGGGGCAAGCAAATACAAGTTTTTTTTAGGAACTAGCCTTCCCCCAACCACCCGATTAATGTTTGAAAATTGGATGTCGCTAAAAGCTATTTGGAAGTATCCTCCTTCCCTAATTTTTGAAAATTATATTATTTATATAATCTATTTAAATTAATCATTCGCAAAATCTTTTGACATTTGAATGCTTTTGAAAACAATTTAAAGTGGTCCTCGCTTGAAAATTCTTCAAAATTACATGCATTTGGATTTTGAAGTGATCCCTCCTTATACATTTTTGAAGTTTGGATGGTCCTATAAACTATTTAGAGTGTTCTTCGTCTGATTTTATTCTGTCAGATAAATGCCTTAAGAAACTATTTATTTAAGGGGGTATTTACCAGATAATATTTGATAAATGAATGCATCTAAAAGTCATTTGGAGCTTGATTTAAGACAATTTTTCAGATTCATGTGCGATATCGGAGGATACGAAATATATCTAGGGAGGGCAAATTTATTCCAGGAGGAGCATTTCCCAGTTTTCACCAGCCCCTATTATTACACCTTTCAAGCATAATTTAATTCTAGTAATAAGAACTTTATCTGACAATGACAAAAACAAAAGGTACTTAAACTAGTTTCAAATACGTCAAGTAATGTGATATGTAGTAATCTGATTTGATCAATACCTATAAAATAATACAAATTTTGTAATAGTATAACACTTTCAAATCTTTCTTGCTAGCCATAAAATACTTAGCACCATGTCTTACTATCCGTTCACATGATACGCTTATGTGCTATGTACACTAATGGGTTAGGAATTTGGAAGGTTGAATATAGAGGAAGGGAACCCTCATTTGCGTAGAGGAAGAGTGGAAAACTCTGGTGAACTGGTGTTGGTTTTCCCTAAAGAGTGAAATTCGAACCTTTATCTCCCCGTCCTCGGCAGTAAAGCTCAACACTAAACTAACACGTCATCCAACTACGCCACCGAGGCGGGCCTAGCCGCAAAAAATTTGCTGTTTCTAAAAGGCTATTTCTATAAAAATTAGATTTGTAGTAATTAGCTATGAGAACTTATCAGTGTATATGTAGTATATATATTTATCAGCACCCAGAAACAAACTTTTGCTCATAACCATGGGGTCGAGTTAAGATCATTATTAAAAATACCTCTTAAATTCTAATTTGTTTTTGTTGTCAATGCAGGTGTCCATAAGTTCCTCTTAGAAGCGCAGTTATCTCCGTTCCCTCCCTCACCCTAAGACCTTCAGACAAGATAACTTCTTTTTACTCCCGATTTTTTTACTGATGTTTTTGTCGCAAAAAAAAAAAGTCCCGCCAAGTCAGCGGGCTTGTCTAAAGATGTAAGCGCAGGAAATATTACATTAGCTCAACATCTTGATTTGCATTCAAATGCACAATTCCCCCCTCCCTCTACTCCTTTTTTCGTTGTTCCCTTGCAACCTCCACTTCTCAACCCTAAGATGATGTTATTATTCAAGGGGGGTGGGCAGGGGTATGGGGGCGGAGAGGCGAGGGGGCAAAGAGGTGAATCTTACCAATGCCTCCCGCTTGCAATGGGAATTTAACTTGATTTTTACAGCCAAGAAATTTCTTATTCGTCTTTTGAACGTTGATGTGTTTTCATCCCCTCTAGTTTTTTTTTAAACTTTATTTTTTACTTTAGTTGGTGCGCTTCCCCCCCTCCATCATTCGTAGTGTTATTATTCTGTTCTTTTTCTTGGTTTATTTATTATTCCATCTCCATCTGGTTTAGTCGATGCAGTAATCGTGAAGGGAAAGGGAAGCTGTTATGTGTCTTGTCTATGAGATTTACTGGTGATTTTTACATAAATTTTGAATAACATTTTAATATCGTCTATACATGTTTTACGTTTTACTACTTTGTTTCTTTTTTGAATCATTATGATTATAAATCTTCAAAGCCCAGAAGCATGACTGGATAGCTAGACGTATATATTGCATTAATATATTTAAATGGAAAAATTCTATCACCTCGTTTTTTTATGCATTTATATTAAGAGGGCAGATGCTAATTAACTATTCTTACCATCACACGTTGTAAAGAAATATTCAACATTCATTTATAATTGATATCGATAAATCACGTTTATTCATTATTTTTACCAAGACATCTATAAATTAAATAATATAGGCTACTTTAACATGCATTTCCATGAATTAATGTTATGATTTAATTATAATTATTAGGATCTTAAGAGATGATCTTTTAGATTCATCCTTTTTTTTCAATATTCTTTGAGCTAATGTGTTGGGGATCTAGGTTGAATTTAGAGAAAGTGTACTCGAATTTGCGTGGAAAGGGAGAGGGTAGAACACAATTTAGGGGGGGGGGGGCGTGGGGCGACGACTCTTGTACGTCTGGCCGGGATTCAAACACTAATCTTAGCGTCATCGACAGTCCAATCTACTGCTAGTGTGACGCCTAAGACCATTCGGACCATCTAAACGTGTTTATTATCCCTTGTTAGGTTTCGTCGTCTTGGTAGTAGTGCCACCCCAATTCTTATGATCCAACATTTAATGGGAGAGAGGATGGAAAAATACATCCAAATATACGTTGAAAGGACTCGAACACCATTATTCTGTTTGAAACGTTATACGTTGGCAACAACACTGCTGACGTGTGTAACTATCTAAAAGCGGCAGCGATTGAGCTCCCGGTAAAGTCTAATCGTTTTACACGTTAACCTAACTAAACATTACAACTCGCATACCATGCAGGTATCAAATCGTACTCTAGTAATGACAATTAACAACGAGCCCGGGAACTCTAATAACACTGCAGTGTATGTACTTAATTATTCGACGACACAGACAAATCCTGTTGCCTTCTTCCCATGGCATCTCTCCCCTCTTAAGGGTAGTATAGGAGTCTGCTGGTAGGGGAAGTGGAAAGGGAGGCTTGGGGGAAGGGAGGGTTGGGTGAAACCCTATATCTCCCTCTACTAGCACTAAGGGCTGTAACGATCCTCATCCCTGAACTAGGGGACGCTCTGGGGTCGTCCTTACTGACCTACTTTCAGGCCCATTTAGCCCTGCTGGGATCATAGAGGAGCAGGATAACAGAGCTTCTAGGAGGTGGCTGAATCGAGAGCCGGATAATACATGAAGAATAAGGTTTTCACTTTTTATACTGCAATTAAAAATGTTTATTGTAGGAAAGCGTATTATAAACCATATTATTTTAAAAAATTACTCATTTTGGTTAAAAAGGTTCAGTACACATAAAACAAACCAATATGCCGTTTTTTACGCTCCATATTATGCTAAGTACTTTCCACAATTTTTTTCAAAATAATGTTATATTATCTTTTCACAAACTTTATGAATAAGAAGTTTTATACATTTGAAATGTATTTCTAAATTTAACTTTTATATTGTTTATACCCGCCTTGGTTGCCGATTTTTTTTAAGGCGTCACACTCGAAATGAATTAGACTGGCGATGACTGTTAGATCTGGATTCTAATCTCGGATACAATATAGGCCTATCTTTGGTGTTAAGTGATTAGGATGACCACAAACTGACATGTCCCAAGCAACCGTTATTATGATTTTTTTTCCCTAGCACTGCATCTTACTATTTGTTTGGGCTATATATCAACTCTACTATGTCAGGGATTAAGAAGGTTGCATTTAAAGGAAGCGCACCCACGTTTGCGTTGAGAGAGTGGTAAAAAATTATGGAAAACCACCCTCAGTATACCCGACCGGCACCATGCGGCTACTGAAGCAGATGCTATTTTGGTTAAGTGGCTGTAAAGGTTAATCGCAAACACAAAATAACCATGATTCACGCGGCTAGGTACTGAAAACTAGCAGGAACAGTGGCCCCATGGCTTCTTTGGTGCTGACTGACAGCTCACAGCTGAACTCTAAAAGCTTTAAAAAGTTAACATACCAAATTATGTATCCCTACGCCGAACCATATGATTAGCAAAAACATGTGTTTAGTAGTTGTCACTTCTGACGGTCAAAATTTAGGTGTGTACCTAAATGTCGACTGTCAGAGGTCAGCTGTGAGCTGTCAGTCAGCACCAAAGAAGCCACGGGGCTACTGTAGGTTTGTGTTACCTGCTTTGGAATATATCAGAAGTGCACAGGCTAGGTGTATAAAAAGTGCACCATCGTTTATAGTCTCTGAGACACATACGGCAACACTGCTGGTTGGTTCGTTCACGAACGACACATCTATACTTCAATTAGAGTTTTATTATGTTCGCATACTAATATAACCTAATCTAACATTGTAGTTTGTTTAGTGTATTGTAATTTTGTAAATAGTATGAGGGTTGTTTACAATAAAATGCTTGCCGTGTTACCGCGTTATGCATTTGTTTGGTATGCAGTATGCGTTGTGCAGGTGTTTTATACCCTAGTGTTTTTTATTCATATCTTCGTGCGCTTTTGATGCTCTCCTGGTTCATGAATGGACGATAATCTGAAAAAACAAGTAATTCAGCTTTTAGTTTGTGTGAAAAGATGAAAAGAAGAGTTTGACTTATAGCGAAACAAAGCTATACACACCATAGTTAGGAACCTAAAAAAATTTTGACTTATAGCGAAACAAAGCTATAAACACCATAGTTAGGAACCTAAAAAAAATAAAAAAATTGCATCACCCATTAGTAGCTCCTACTGAGAAACAGATGGTTGAAGACCTTCGTCTCACCTTGTCTTGTTTACCGTTGACAGGAAAGTTTGGTTTCGAATCCCAACCGGGTGTACTTGGATGGCTAATAAGACACAGTGCTTTATTTTAAAAAGATTTATTTCACTTTTGAATAATAGTGGATTTCATAGAAATTTAGCCCCCCCCCCCCTTTTTCCAAAGATTCGAAAATGTTTTGTTTAGTTTAAGTTGGCAGATTTCCTAAACGGGCAGTGAGACGCGTATCGCTAAGGGTATTATAAATAAACGAGATTCAGAATTCTGTCAATCTCCTACTAAACAGGAACTTCTTGTTACTCGTATACAATGGGTATACTGGTTGACTCTCAAGAATAAACTATATATATGACCCTTAGTCTAGTCTTGAAGGTCAGTCAATCCCCCATTTGACCTGGACTGCTTATCACTGGAGTAATGATTGACTCCTGAGTCTAGACTACAGACATGACCCTTAGGGCCAGTTTCATAGTCAGATTGAGTACGTCTAAAGTGCGGTGCTACACTAAATACAAAGACGACACCTACCTTAACTCGAATGGAATGGTCCGTTCCCGCATAGGAAACTGGCCCATTCCATTCAAGTTCAGGTAGGTGACGTCTTGTGTTTAGTGTAACGCCGCACTTGAGGCGTACTAGATCTGACTATGAAACTGGCCCTTAGTCTATCTAGTCTTGAAGGCTAACAGATCCCCAATTTTACCTGAAATGTCCGTTATTATCTACATTATGAGATGGTTGATTCCCGAGACTATGCTATATAAATGGTTCTTAAAAAATCATGATATATATTTCATTTTTTTAGAGTTCCTTTATAGAGAACTTGTCATCATTATGAAATTCTACGACAGATGTTCGTATAAAACCTCACCTAGGTGAAGCCGCAATTTATGATTGGTTCAGGGGATGTCCGTATTGTCACCTAACCACCGGGCCAGTATTTTCTTTCAGTGGCGTCAAGTGGAGTGGAGTTCCGGTGGTGTCAGACGAACTCCACTGCTATGGACTCAAATATCTACGCTATGGGGGAGATCGAGGGGAGATGGGGGTCGGTCTGAGAGTAACAGACGCCAGATGAGGCCATATGCACCATATTTAAAAAAAATTGCTTAAGAGCCCGTCTCACCAAAAACTAGTGATCCGTAATCTAAGTTGTACAGTTTGAACAGGGTGTTGCTGGGTCGGTGCTTTTCTAAATATTACTTTTTCAAAAAAAGTAGTGAAATTTATAAAAGTGAAACCATCTTGATAATTAAAAATATTTATTTTCTTCAATCAATGACTATGATCTCAATTTGACTGTTTATACAAGTTAGGAATGAATAAATAAATGCTTCTTTATACGTTTTCTGGTTTGAGCGTAGTATTAGATCTAATTTACCGGTTATTTGACCGTTATATGGGCCCATGAAGTAATCGTGGCACGCTGGAAATTATGCAATAAAATATATGAACTACCCCCCAACTCAAGTATCCATTTGACCAATCATGCATGGGTTCTGCCCTAATGAGTGTTCTACTGATTGATGAGAACACTCACAGTTACAGTTTAAGCCAACTTTATGCTATAAAATGCTATTGATATCATATATATATATATATATATATATATATAATCGTAGTCACGTCGGTCTCTGGTGTGCAAGACTTGCAGTAGGATGGAATCTTCGATTGTTTGGGGGTATTAGAATCTTGGTAAGGGGTCTTATATATTATATGTATTGTATTGTATCACTTTTGTTCTCCTATTCTCTCTTCACTTTCTATTAAAAAAACATTCTCATTCTTTACCACCTAGATCAATTCATACGTAGGTGCTACCCTATAGGGGGCCGCCTCGTTTAGTGAGAAATTGCCGCGGATACGTTCAGTTCTAACGCAATATTTAAATCTACGATGTATTATTTCAAAATATTATTATTATTTAGTACCGCGTCTTACTACCCGTTCGGGTTATGCGCTTTAAGCACTAATTACTCTAATGGAATAGGAATTTGGAAGGTTGAATTAGAGGAAGTGAACCCACATTTGCGTGGAGGGAGAGTGGGGAAACCCATTTAGGAAAAGCCACCCCCAGTTCACCCGACCGAGATTCGAACCTCAATCTCCCCGTCCTCAGCAGTCGAGCTCAACACGACTAGCGCGTTAGCCAACTACTCCACCGCACCGAGGCGGGTCTTACTCCAAATAAAGATGAACGATTCCAACAAGATTCTTTATCCTGACATCTCCATTGTTTGAGCTTTATTAATATAAGAAAATGTCTGGTAATGTGACATTAACTCATTTTCAACGACATTTTTTTTAGCATATTTTAGAAGATATGAAACTAGGTTTTTTTTAAAAAAAAGAGCTCTAGATTTAACCTTCCTCTAACAAACACAATAATTTTTTTGATAGTTCTTAAATATCTTAGAAAATTTTAGTTGTAAACCTAACAGCGAGCTTTCTTCTTTACCTTGAGATAATGAGTTTCACAGTTTTATTTTCCCTCTTTCATACTGTCATGACAATGGCTGGTTTAGGTTAAGTGTGAAAGGGAGTATAAGCTTAGCCCTATTAAAGAAGTGGTTCCACAAAACGACACAAACCATTGTTTGCATGTGGTATTTTATGTGATCTGGCAGCGATTGATACTTTTTCGCTCACTGAGGTGGTTGCCTTAATGACATTGCCTACCTGTGACGTCACGGAGAGTCAAGATAGGATTTCCTATGTTAATGAATTTACGTTTTATTCAGCAATTTTTAAAGATATAACGTTGAAACAAAAACCGTAAATTCTTAAATAATTCCAAAAATAGTCCTGCAGTGTTAAGTTTTTTTAAAGTTCAAGCAGTTTTTTTTGTGAACTTTTTTTTCGTAAATAATCTACAACTTAGGCTATTTAACTTTTTTCGTAAAAATGTCCTGTAAGAGTCTTCCTGCCAGGGATGTGGATTAAAAATTCCATCTAAAAGAGTAAACAAGAAGATCATTTTAAAAAATAAATCGGGTGTTTTAAAGGTGCAATGAGTCTATTGACTGTATAAACTCGTCATATGAAGAGGGAAAGGGCTACCGGCGGATAAACAAGAGGCCTCGAAGGGATAACTGTTCATTTTATTCCCTTTCTTTATATTTCGTACATCGGAGACTTAGTGTTAAGAGTTCTTAGGTGCGTCAAATTAAGATACAACCCGCCTCTCAAAATAGTTTTGAAATCTCCAAGTAGGTGACGTCACCAAATATAAAATGACAAACTGAAGAAGCTTCTGTTGCTGTCATGCGTGGTAGCGAAGTCTGGGTCACTCCTCCCTGCCCAAATGACGGCCGTCTCGGAACTACTGTTCAAGAAAAACTCAATGACCAACAGCAATTACCTAGGAGGAGCCTGGAGGCGTGCGGGAGCAAGAGGGGACCAAGCGACACGCCACGCGGTTGGCTGCGGGGTTAAGCGATCACCGGATCTGGGCGGACGTTTTGAGGGAAATATCATTATGCTAATATTGGTGAGACGGCGGCCATAGCGCGGAATGGACACTTAGCCATCTCAAAGAGCATGGCCCCGATAAATGGAGACAAACGAAATTGGAGAATAAAAATATATCTTTTTTTATTTTTGCTTGAATTCTTTTTCTAGCACCACGTCTTACCACCCGCTCGGGTTTTACGTCTATATACTAATTACACTAATGTGTTAGAAATGAATTAGGTGTAATTTATAGGAAATGAAATCGCATTTGCGTGGAGTGAGAGGGGGAAACCATTTAGTAAAAACCACAGTCAGTAGATCCGATCGGTATTTTAACACTTCATACTTTAGGAAGAATTACCATAATTAGTGTAATAATAATTGATATATTAGAAAGATTGATTGATGATATATTGATCTTGTGTTTTATTTCTAAAAATTGAACTTTAGACTATCATTTTGTATTGATTTTCTATCTACTACAGGGTTGCGGGTGGGGATGGGGATGGGGAGGGGGAAGGGGAGGGGGAAGTCAAGCATACCTTGAAACACCTCCACTTTGAATTCGCACCTGTCACTCAAATACCTTAGCTAAGTTTATAGCGAGTCTGCCCATTGAGTTGAGGTTTCCGGTATCGATTCTTGAAATGGCTAAGAAATGTATCTTTGGAGTGGCTGACTTCAGTTGTCTTGGGGTAAATCTCTCGCCTCAGGACCCAAAGAGCTTCAATTCAAACTCAGCTGGGGTCGAGGGATGTTTCTTTAGCGATGAAAAATGCCGTCGCACAACTTCCTTCGTAGGGAAAGTAAAGCCGTTGGACCCATGTCAATTGTGGCATGTAAAAAAGAACCCTGTAAGGTATATAAAAATACCCTTCCCGGAAAAACTGGTATGCCCCTTCACGCTCGCTCTTAGAAATTCTTGTTTTCTGATATAATCAGTCGTTTCAGAAAGTGCACGTTAAATTCCATAAATAAATAAAAAATTCATTGAATTGAAATTGGTGGTTTCTTTTTCTTAGGGATGAATTTAACGGCCTGAGTACTGGGTATTGTGTCTGTTAAATGTAGAAAGTTTGTAAGTCATGTGTTGACGTACTCAGTTAACTCATAAAGTGTATGTAAAATTCCCAAAATATATAAAATATTATTTGCTAACTTAGTGTAGATTGTTATTCAATTAGTGAATATATGTGCGTTAGCGTTGGGTGTGTAGTATTTTACGTCCGTTCGTTTTAAAAGTAGATGTTAATTGCAAGAATAGTTTATATTTAGTACTTTGGTTTCCAACTTACCATAGCCGTCATAAATTAAGGACACAGAATAAGAGGGGTGTTGTACACCCCTGCCTTAGATTGAGATGCTTATTTAATACTAATATAACAGTGTTGAAACTAAGTGACTGAAAGAACTTATCTAACTTGTTGTGACGAATTAGTAAACATTAGGTAAGAACGCTGACAACTCATAACGACTTGTCCCCGTTGTTCTCGGTAACTGGGCTGAATTGAGCTATAAAGGATTTCGATTTAGGACTATCGTGGCTGACACATCAAGATCTACTCAAATGTAGTCATTATGTCCGTCATCGAGACTATATGGCTTAGAACATCGGGTCATCGCTTGCCAGTCGAGCCAGTAGCTAAGTATTCCTCACTAAGCCAGTTCTCTCACGAGCGCATACATCAAAGTTCTTAAATCTTTTTGTAACATCTTTTAACATCACATACTCGCCTTGATGGCGTAGTTAGCTAACGTGTTGAGCTAGGCCACCGAGGACGGGGAGATTGAGGTTCGAGTCTCGGTTGGGTGAAGTGGGGCTGATTTTTCCTAAATGGTTTTCTACTCTGCCTCCACACAAATGTGGGTTCACTTCCTCTAAATTCAACATTTCCCAATTCCTAATTCTTTAGTGTAATTAATAACTAAGTGTATAGCCTGAACGGGTAGTAAGAAGTGATGCTAAATAATAATAATAATAATAATAATAATAATAAATTTTAACATCACATTTTTGTCCTACCCTTACCCGCAAGCTATCCTGACGGATTAGGCCCACGGAATGGGGGGCGGTGACAGGGGTTATAAGAAAGTTTAATAGCATTCATAAATTAAATAAGGGAGTTAGTAACTGTCGTCTCGTGGAGTGTAACCATGGTAAGCAGAGCTTTTTATAACACCATCCATGATAGGTTGTCACCGACTTGCTCCCGATTTGACCAATCATGCATGGGCTCTGCTCTACAGTCCAATTTAAATAGAAAGGTAAAATCTAATAATTAGTTGCCAGTTATTAGACCTATTTGACTTATTCATATGTAAAGTCGAATGATCTGTATGTATTACCTTTAATATATATTATCAATACCTACAAATTAGTATAATAAAGTAGTAAAATGCTATCAATGCTGAAAGCAAAACAAATAGGCCTATTATTGTTTTCTAAATATTGCTAATAATGTCCACTCGTAAGAAAATCTAGATATACATGTGAGCGTAGCTACGTTAGGACTACCCTGTTGAGTGTTCGAATGATCTAAAGAGTCACTTTAACAATATTCTGGACTGCTGACGGGAGGAATATAGGTGTTCGAAACCCGATTGGGTGTACTGAAATGGTTTCCCACTGTTCCTCTATGCATATGCAGGTACAATTTCTTGATAATTCTACCTAGCACATCCTTACTCCAATAGTGTAACTTATGTATATATATATATATATATGTAACTAAAATGGGTATTGAAAAGCAGTGATAAATAAATAAACATAAAATGCAGTAAGATTCAGTTAGAAAGAACAATATATAAAATAACATTATTTATTTTGTGGCAATATTGATGGTATTTTAATATATCACTAATCTGTTTTTATATGTATTGATATTATCTATCAAAAGTGACAGATGCTGCTCACATGATTTAACATATTAATATTATTATTATTATTATTATTATTAGAACCGCGTCTTACCACCCGTTCGGGTTATACGCACTTACGCTAATGTGTAATGGTAGGGTGATTGTGAGATGAAAATGGAGGACCTACAGTTTAACGTGGAATCCGAACCACGGTGGAGGCCTGACATTCCCCACATTCACAAGATGTCTTGTCAGAGGTGAAGGAAGGGTTTGGTAATCAGATAAATCTATGCCGGGACCGAGGATTGAGCCCCGGCCTCCAGCATAGAAGTCTGACACCTTACCCCTAGACCGCCAGGTCACC
>CABFOW010000869.1:0-19724 GCA_902141385.1 Timema californicum | reverse complement strand
GGGGGAGGGAGGAGGGGCATGAAAAAAAGAGACTCCGAAGCTAAAATATAGAAAGCCGCTGACCACATCGCTAGCAATTATCAAGTTGGAAACTTTGTACGGCGGTGGTTTAGTGCTAAGCCCTGTAATTCCAATATAAAACCCAGAACACTACCCCTCCAACATTTTCCTCGATAGCTTAATATGGTTTTTAAAACCCCTCAGAGAATTAAGAGAAAAGTGAGTTGCTGAGGGGGGTTGGCCGCTAGAGGGGGTGTGTGTGAGATATTTGCTTCAGTACGTGCAAGGTGAAGCAGAAAAAATCTGTGGAGAAATTCGGAGATGGGAGGAAATAAAGCCCAAGTAATTTAGTACTGGCCGGTAATGATTATGCCGGCAAAAGTTAGATTCGTGGAGTTAGAATCTGTTTGGTGATACATTTATTGTATGAGTAATAATAATGACTTGTTATAAAACATTTATTAAAATAAATTGAAAAGGGTCTTCATATTATTCATAAAAATAAACAATCTCTAAAATCATTTGTCGAGAAATTTCCAGTAAATATGAGCTCATTGAATTATAATGAGAAGTAGTTCACAATGCGGAAGCAGTGGTATCCTTCTGCCACAAATCGTCAATTATGTCTGCAACTTCCCTATTGGAAAGTTTTAAATATATATAAAGCTAAGAATTTCTATATAGCTTCAGGAAGGCTTACAACACACAATGATATAGTTTTTAATATTGTTGGATTTGACTCGTTGACTTTGGTGGTCTTGTAGTAAAGTTCTTGAATCAGGAGCCAATATTCGTGGGTTCAAACTCATCCAAGTTCAAAGGATTTTTCTTGCAACATAACAAATCTGTAGCATAGCTTCCTTCTGAGGGGAAATAAAGTCGTTGGTCCCATTTATGGTCCCATTTCGTGGTTTGATCTCAGTAGGGTGTACTGAGGGTGATATTTCCTAAATAGTTTCCCACTCCATCTCCACACAAATGCGGATACACTACCTCTAAATTCACATTCCTTATCCTTAACCCATTAGAGTTTTTAGTATTCATAGTATATATATGCGAATAATTCGAATTGGTAGTAAGACACGATGTTAAAAAAAAGTTAAGCTTATATTGTCTCTCCTCTAATCTACAGACTCATAGCAGAAATTTAGTAAATTATTTATATTAAATGTACTTCTGCCATTGTTCTTTACAGTTTAATGACATTTCAAGGGATAACTTACTGTCAATGTTGGCAGTTAAACTAAGCTGCGATTTTATCTCTTGGTTTATTTAGTGATTTTTTATAGTTTACTTTAAAAATGGTAAATTTAGTTCTGGATATGCTGTTTAAGTTTTCCCATACACTTCTAATTTATCTTACTAGGGATACCCTGAATAATCGATATGTTTTATATATAAGTAATATGAACTAATAGGCATAAAGTTACCTCAAGCAGTTGGTATTTAAGTCAATTATTAAAACCCATTCGAAACAAATTTATGATATAGCCTACTGGTTATTTATTTAAACCACGTCAAGTTGGATAAAACTGGTTTTAAATTTCATTTTTAATAATACCAATATATATATTTGTGAATTTATTAGTACCACTCACCAGAATAGTTTTGCCAGAACGCTGCGCCTGAGCCCATGAGGTCAAGACCAGAGTAGTTCCACTGTTTGTCGCTAGGTGGCTCCGTCACGTGACTGGTTGGTTGGCGGGGATACGGGCTTTCTGATTGGTCGCTGGATACGCGGTGCTCTACCGCACTCTCTGTCGGGCGAAATAAATAACACAAAGTTAAACTGGTTTGAGAGCTTGTTTAGAGCTTCACTCAGCTGAAAACATTATAAATCAGTTGAGGAAATATGACATGGGTTAACATGAATAATGTCGGATGAATTTCTAAAGGATCTTATTTGGGTGTTTATAGAAACATGTGTCCCAAGGACGTTTGTCTATTTACAGGTGCTGTGGTCCCGGCAAAAATTTATCTGATTACCAAACCCTTCCTTCACCTCTGACAAGACATCTTGTGAATGTGGGGAATGCCAGGCCTCCACCGTGGTTCGGATTCCACGTTAAACTGTAGGTCATCCATTTCATCTCACAATCACCCTACCATTACACATTAGCGTAAGTGCGTATAACCCGAACGCGGTGCTAATAATAATAATAATAATAATAATAATAATAATACAGGTGCTGTGCTAATTTTATTAATTACCCATTTTCATTTTTAATAACATTTTTATTTGTGTCTTTGACAAAGTTTTGAGAACTACCTCTACTTAACACACGTTTTTATTTGTGTGTACACCACGTTCTGATAGCTGTTTGGGCTATTTATTCTCTTTGTATATTGACAAAAATATTAGATTCTAAAGGAAATGTACCTACATAGGCATTGAGTAAAAATGAGAAAACACCTTGGGAAATTTCACTGCGACCTCTCAAGTCATTGACAACCCAGACAAGACAAAGGACCAGTTTCATTATAAGATTGAGCACGTCTCAAGTGTTGCGCTATACTAAATACATGACACCTACCAACACCAGCATGGGATGAACCAGTTTAGCGCATGAAACTGGATCCTTTCAATCTGATTTATGTAGGTGTCACCCGCCTCGGTGGCGTAGTTGGCTAACGCGCTTGTCGTGTTGAAGCTTGACTGCTGAGGACGGGGAGATCGAGGTTCGAATCTCGGTCGGGTGAACTGAGGGTGGTTTTTCCTAAATGGTTTTCCACTCTTCCTCCACGCAAATGTGGGTTCACTTCCTCTAATTCAACCCTCCCAATTACTAATCAAATAGCGTAGTTAGTACTTAAAGCGTATAACCCGATCGGGTAGTAAGACGCGGTGCTAAAATATATATATATATAGGTGTCGTCCTGTATATAATATAACGCCACACTTGAGGCATACTTAATCTTACTATGGAGCTGGCCCAAAGCCGACGCCTTTTCCCGCTTGGCCACCATAGTAAGAGTCATAGTGTAATCGTGGAAACCCGAGCGTATGCTTGAACTTTCAATCCGTCTATAACCCATTTTTCAACGATATCGCAGTATAATGGAATATGTAGTTATGATTAGTGTAAATAAAACTAATAAGTTCAATCTTATATTAATTATTTATTGAATTGTATGAGGCCATATCTAAACAATTTATAATCAGACGGTTTTAAATATTGCATAATTATCCCAGATCAATAAAGCTGGGTACAGATAGGGAAGCTGCTTAGATAGTTGGGATATTGGCAATCATAAGTTTTGATTAAGTTAAATATTTAATATTATTGTTATTATTATTATTATTATTATTATTTCCACGTCTTACTACCCGTTGGGGTTATACGCACTTACGCTCATGTGTGATGGTAGGGTGATTGTGAGATGAAATGGAGGACCTACAGTTTAACGTGGGATCCGAACCATGGTGGAGGCCTGGCATTCCCCACATTCACAAGTTGTGATTAATACACTTCTTGTCAGAGGTGAAGGTTAAATATTGAAGAAAACCTTTAATAGCACACAATATTGGTGTTTACTGGAATGAACACAAAACTATTTTCTA
Organism: Timema californicum; assembly: GCA_902141385.1. Taxonomy (NCBI): domain Eukaryota; kingdom Metazoa; phylum Arthropoda; class Insecta; order Phasmatodea; family Timematidae; genus Timema; species Timema californicum. The sequence goes on along the minus strand of CABFOW010000869.1, from coordinate 16,162 downwards.
TTACCCTTTATATGTATAGACATGTAAACATAGTTTGAAAGTTGGAAATTTCAACTTTAAGTTCAACACTTAACATATTTTGGTTGATCACTAAAAACCTAAATAACCGGGGAAAGGAAAGGTACGGTAGCTTGGATAGAAGCTTGGAATGTAATTCGTATTTTCCTTCTCTCCTTTTTGTTCTCTTACTTATAGAGAGTTACAGCCAGGATGCGCCTTGTAACATAGGACCTAAGTTAAAACATTCTGCTTGAGCTTAGGGTAGAAAATTAAGCTAGAATATCTTGACATTTCATTTGGTTAGTAACGTTACCAAGCTAACAACGCCGCTCCGTTACAAAACTACCCGAACAATGTATCCTTCAGCTTGTCTGACTTCCCAAAAAAGGTGAGAGGCGGGTTGGTTACTAGTCTTCCTTCTCCGGAGACCAACTTTCCCCGTTTAAGGACGCAATTCAATGTGAGATGTGTCTAAGATACAGTATATTATTGAAAACTACAGTTGTTTCATTGGATCGGTACCCAGAGTTAGGGATATTGTTTCGATACAAAAGTATAAATACTTGACTCGTGTCGATAGAAACGTATATTGGTAATGAAAGAGTTAGATGGAAATTTACCTAGAAATCACATTATTCTAATGTTTTTCATGTGCACATTAAAAACACATTCCTTCGAATCCTTTGAATGTTTTACTTATCTACAATATTATTTTTTCCATCATATATATATATATATATATATATCTTACAGTTGAAGTGTACAAGGGAAAACGGGGAAAAAGTTCAATTTTAGTTAAATTGAGTTAGTGCTGCTATCTGTTAGACAATCATGATACCTTTCTAATGCACTTTATATTATGGCTAAAAGAGGTCTCTGTCATATTTAAAGTAATTATATATATATATATATATATATATATATATGCTGGGGTCCTTACGAGTTTTGAGATATAAAAGTTGTCCTAAAAGATGTGAGGGATGTTACTTTCTTCCTTTTACCCCTGTAACCATAAATTTACTAAATAACTAAGAACTATAGCAATTTAAACATAATATTGTAGTATAGAATTTGTGTGTCAACTAGGAACGAAGTAGCTGGAACTGTTAATCTTATCAGATTCTGGGTTTAAATAAAATTACATTACTAAATCTTTTTACTTTACCAAAATTCTTTTACTAAGTTATCGTTTATTTCGAGGCATATCTGATACCGTGGTGTAAATACTCATATGAGTAAAAGTATTGTAATAAAATTATTTATTTAAAAAGTATTATCTAAAGAAAAATTACACTACATTGGTACTTTTTCCCATAAGCTCACCCAAAAGCTAAGAATGTACAGTTTCAAATAAGAATAAATGTATAGTGAAACTATGTTGATTCAATTATCGAGCATGAAAATAAATCACCAAACAAATCTGTTTTAAGTTCTTGTTCACTTTTAAATAGATTGTTAATAAGAGATGTTAAGATCAGAAAATAAAATCAAAAGTAAGGGAGGGTGAAAGGGAAATGGAAGCGTAATATTAATAAACACTTTAATGCGAGTGTGAATTAATCCTTTTTTTTTTACCTTAGACAAATCTTATGATTTCAGAGAGTTAGACAGTTTTACTACTGAAAGCTAAGCGCCGAGCCGTCAATCAATTCCTGTACCCAACTTCAGAAGCAATGAGCAGTCATTATCATCATCATCACCACTACCACCGTCTCATGGCTTTCTACTGCAGACCTATCTCTCTCTCTCTCTCTGTATATATACATATAAGATCCTTATTCCTAAAACTAGTACTTGGGGAAATCTTAAACTGTTGTGAAGCCTCCCTCGGGGTTTTACTCAAAACAACCCCCTCACCCGCTTGTAAAACTCCTGACACGGGGATCCAAACCATATCCCTACATAAGTTAATTAATTGCAACAAGATCTAGGCCTACAGCGCAACATTACGCAACTCTAGGGTGTTCTTGGAAAATATGTGAAGTTTCCCTTCTGAGTGGGAAACGTTACTTGATATGGAGAATTAATAATACCTTGAGAAAACCTCTAGTTTGGCTAGAAACTTTGATACACATACGCAAGTCGATAGTTATTTCTCGGTCGGAGAAACACCAAAACATCGTCATTAATCATTTGATAAACAAGCGTTGAGTTATGAAAATGGAGGTTTGTTTAATATGTCAGCCGATTATTTTCTTATTAATATATTGAGGCTATGGTAATAAGTATATTTACATGAAAAGTATATATATATAAATTAAGGCTATGATAATAAGTATATTTTCATGAAAAGTATATATATCCCGGCAGAGATTTATCTGATTGCCAAACCCTTCCTTCACCTCTGACCCAAATGTGTATTAATCACAGCTTATGAATGTGTGGAGTGCCAGGCTTCCACCGTGGTTCGGATTCCACGTTAAACTATAGGTCCTCATCTCACAATCACCCTACCATTACACATTAGCGTAAGTGCGTACAAATCGAACGGGTAGTAAGAAGCGGTGTTAATAATAATAAATGTATATATGTACATATTTACTGTGATCTTAAACTTAGGCTAACGGACAAAGGCTTCAATTTGATTTAATCTGGTTTGCCGGTAACGTGAGGGTCGAGGTTCAAATACCGGCCTCGAGTACTGAGGTAGAATTTTATCTAAATTTTGATGTGTTCAACACTACGTGAATAGTCCAAACGGTTAGTGTCACAAGACTGTAGCTTGGCACACTATTATTATTAGAATTAGAATTGCATGCATCGTCTATTTGAAGTTAAAGAGTAGTTTTTATGTGAATAGCAGTTATTCAGCTTCAATACCACTTAAATAATTCTAAATTGCATTAGAATTTTTCAGTCGTGACTCTGTTAAGAAATGACATTTGTTTGATACATACAAAATCATTTATAACCATTTAGTTTTTTATACTCAAATAACGACATTTTGCGGGAAATTTCCTTTAAAATGTGATAATCTCAACTCTTCCTGAATTTATTAAATATTATAAAAGTTAAAACATAAGGCTTTAATCGAACAAGGGTTGACACCTTTCACCTCCATTTTGGCATTATTCTTGTTTTAAAATAACAAACTATGTATTAAATAAATAAATGGTTTTTGTTAACATCTGCAACATGTGTCGGCTCTTCGGTACGCAGCCCCCTTAAAAGTGAGTCAATATTGCCACCACTGTAAGACTTATTGGCTTATTAATCATACAATGTATTTAAATAAACGCCGATCCAAGGATGGCCTTTTATATTATGATCTTTGACCTCGGTGGCCTTGAGGTAAGGTGCTCGCCTCAGGATCCGATGTACACGGGTTTAAACCCAGCCGTGGTCAACGGATTTTTCTTTAGCAATAAAAATCCGGAGCACAACTTCCTTCGAAGGGTAAGTAAAGCCATCGGTCTCATGTCGATTGTGACGTGTAAAAGATGTTAAAATAACTTTCCCGACAAAATCGATAGGTCCTTTCGCTCTCATTCATATACATTCTCGTGTGCTGATATAATCAGTCGGTTCAGAAAGTACACGTTAAATACTTCAAATGTTTAAAATAAATACAAATATACTATGAACGTTCGAGATCATTATAACTGTTTTTATTTAGTGTTTGAGATCTTTGATAGAGCAAAGTAATGACACTATTTTATTTGTCTATAGTAAGAACAGCCAGGACTAAGAACTTATTACACTATGTAAAGTAAATCAAGAGTGTAACAGAAGGAAAAAATTCGGCGGTTGTTTCCATGCAGAGTGCTCAATTAGAATATAATAGTATCTTTAATATATATTTGTTAATATAATTTTCAAGTTACTCTTATAGGCCTACCAGTAGAAACATAAATACAAAGGAGATATCCTACAACAGTTTTCTGCAATAAATGCTCAAAACCAAATTACAAAATAGCTCAACTATAAAAAAGATCCAGATTCCCCCCTCTTTAATTACAAACACGTAAGACGTAATGAAGTTCTTAAAAGTTAAAAATTAATCCCTACCAGCGAACTAGCGGTAAAACACGAAGGGGAGGGAAGAGAGCGAGAGAGAGAGAGAGAGAGAAAAAGCACAGAGGTTTATTTTAAAGAAAGCAAGAGAGAAAGCGAAAGTAAGAAAAACGTTTTTCTGCTAATTTGTTTCCTTACCGAAAAAAGCCCAAAAGGTTCCCACCCCCCCTCCACCTCTTACGAAAGAGTAATACACAAGAAGTAAGACTACTAATTCTCTTTTACTAAAGCTTCAACGTTTTACGTGTATCGAGAAGAAGCGTGGAGATTAGTAGGTTCCGACGTACAGTGTTGCCATCTAGCGGAGTTGGAGTGTGGTATTAGTGATTCATTGTACCCACCCACACCCCCATTACCCCACTTTCCCCTATTTTATCTAATAAGACGCTGTTTGTGTTTGCACTACTATGCCATGGTGATAAGACTGCAAGGGGAAGGGGGACAAGGAGGGAAGAGGGGTTGGTTACTTGATGTTTGATTGCAAATGAAGAAGGAAGGAAGGTTGGTGGCAGATTGGGGTAGCATGATAATGTAACAATACATTCTAGTCGAGTTTCTCTCTTAATTAAAACACAATTAATTTTCAAGACTCAAAAAATTGTTTTTTACATCCCTTGTTTCGTCTTCAACTTAATTTTTGAAGCAGAAAGAAATCCCCACTTTTCCCCCTATATTTATTATTATTTCTCTTGGGTATTAATTAAAATATTAGATTAAAACCATATCAACATAAAATATGTGTATCATAAACCATATAAATTTGAATCGCCATATCGTTATCAGTATCGATGAACAAGCGGGTTAAGGTGTGAACTTGATCTGGCTACTGACAATAATTCTGGGGTTCTAATCCTAGTTTCAAGGTATTTCATAAGAAACAGTAGTTCGTAAATGTACCATTGCTAGTAAATGTATATTAAAACTTTATATTTGTTACTATTCAAGCTTGAAAAAAAAATTGATTAATAATTTTCATTTCAGTTCTGTGATATTAATTGGGCTGCCTTCAAAAGTGTTGAAATGCACTACAGACACATTTCGCGTTATTCAACAAGTGATTTGTTGGTTCAAAATATGGTCCACGCCAAACAAAGGTGGAACGTATCAACATGTTCCTATTTGATTAAAAACCTTAAATTTCAAATATTATAACTAAAAATAATAGAAATATAAAAGGATGAAACTAGCCCTTTTTCAAGGACGATTTTGCGTGAAAGCTCTTAGGTCATTATTTGATCTTAGGACTTTCTCACACAAATGAAGTTTATTTCATAACAAAGGCACAATATATAGCCTACTTCTAAGATAATTGGGGATGTTTTTTTATATTGGTTTTGGAGATTTAGAACTGTCAAATTGATTCCTCTTTCAGAACCAGTGCTGCTAATTTGGTCCCAAAGCCATGCTAAAACTATGCTGTTTCATGAATGGCCAGGCAAACTTGTCAATTTCATTTTACACAGCACCATAATATTATGTAATTGGCCCCCCCAAAAAAAGTTTAGTCTTTCCAACTCACCATTGAGCATGCGCAGAGCGTCCGCAGGAGCGCCGCTGGCTTTGAGGGCGTCTTCAAGTTGGGACCGTCTCTTCATCTCCAGTTCTAACTGCTCCTGTAACCTTCTGCGAGCCTTGCGCTCCTTCTTCAACCGCTTCTGGTACAGCACTGCGCATGAAACAATACAATAACTTAATACAGTACTGGACATAAAGTAACGATTCAAATTTCTGTGAGCCCTGCACTCCTTTTTTTTAACAGCTTCTGATACAGCACTGCGAATGAAACAATGCAATAACTGTTAGTACAGCACCGGACATAAGATTTCCAAGGTAACCTTCTTCGAGCATTGCGCTCTTTATTCAATCGGAATGTAATTATACTTCACGTGGACTAATATAAATAGTTACTAATAGTACAGACCTGCTCATAAAACAACTGAGCAGTATTGCAAAAAATGAGGTAGGAGGAAGGTACTAGGTCGTTAGTTGATGAGAGAGAGAGAGAGAGAGGATAGCTCACTAATTGAACTGGTGGTCGCAGGTGGATACAAGTTCATTAGTTGGGTAGGAGGAGGATATCACACTAATTGTATAAGTGATAGGAGGTGGATACAAGTTTATCACTTTGATAGGAGTATATCACACCAATAGAATAAGGGGTGAAAGGAAAATACAAGGTCGTTAGTTGGTGAGTAGGATGATAGCACACCAGCTGGGCAAGTGGTATGAGTCATAAATATGATCGTTAGTGGATGAGGAAGAGGCTAAAAACCAATTGTCCCAAGTGTTAGAAGACAAAGACACGATTAACAGTAAATGAAACAGAAACAATTCTTTAATATTAACAATGAGCATAATGACACCAGCCATAAAATTTAAATTAAGATAAAAAAAGTCCTGTTAAAATTACGCAATAACTACGATAACTATACAAAAAAAATTGAAATTTTGATGTCTATAACATTTTAACCAAATGTAATTACGAAATTAATATTTTATTTATTTTACTTGACACATTTTTTTGACGTAAAAACTTTAAAAAAAATTTGATCTTAACTCGCGATCATCTCCATCCGACCTTAAATCGTACAAATTTAAATCATGTTTGATTTGTTTGGTTAGCAACTTTGTCTTTTATGCAAGACCATTCAAAATGTTTCTTGTTTAAGTAATTTCTTATTGCTTTATTTAGACGGCAAACTGTTTAATTTATCTCTTCTTTTCAACGGCCCAAGAGAGGGAGACCAAGAGGACCAAAGAGGCTACTTCTTTCATCCGAGTATCGCAGGATGAACCAGGTGCTCCCCGCCTCTCCCCTCCAACGCCATCTAAAGTTCCAATCAATCCAGCCCTTCAGCGAAGGTGATCTAGGGCCCCCGATACACACCCAGTTTCCCACACTTCCCTCCGGAAACCTGTTTCCACTAACCGGGTCCTCGGAACTTCGGATTCTCTTCTAGGAAGGTTCGTTAAGATCTACCAACATCAACCACTTTCATCTTGGTATAGGCAGGTCTTGGGCCTTCTTTGGTTATAACCTTCCACTTCCAACTTCCCTTTCTCCTCATATTTGTGTTTTATTAAGCCTACACCTGAAGCGGTTACCGAATGTTCATAGACCTAAGGCGTTAATGTCGCAATAGACCAGACGACAGGAAATTCGGGGCTCAAAACCCGCTAGGGTGTACCAAGGGAGTTTTTTTATAAACATTTTTTCACTCTTTCTCCATGAAAATGCCGAAACACTTATCTAAATTCAATTTCCTTCATTCTCACTTCGGTGGCCACATGGTCTGAGGCACTACTCTCGCAATGTACTATATTAGCGAAGGCGGAGAGCTCAGGGGGTGGGGGTTCACTCTCCCTCAACAAAAATGCGGGCACACTTACTCTAAATTCAACCATCCTAATCCCTAATCCATTAGTGTAATTAGTACATAGGTGTACAGCCTGAAAATGTAAGAAGACACAGTCCTTAAAAAACTTTCCTTATCTCTAACCATTGCATAATTAGTAAGTATGCGTACTAGCCCGAACGGGTATTAGAACGTGATGCTAAATAAAATAAAATAAAATAAATATTTCTGGGGCTTTCACTTAAAATGGATGAACTTATTCTCCATTTACGAGAATATGAGAGTCTGATTATTTTGGTTGGCCACACTGGAGTCATAGTAATTTTTAAATATTTTTTTTTATCACCGCGTTTAAATTTTCAGTTTTATTGTTCAGGCTATACGCATTACTCTAATAAGGTAGGGGTGATGAAAGAATTATTTTGGAGGTAATATACACGAATTTGCGTGAAGGAAGAATGAGAAACGGTTTTAGGAAAAGCTACCCTCAGTAGACCCGACCTGGATTCAATCCTCAATCTCCCCGTGTTCCGCAGGTGAGCCTAACATGAGAGTGACGCCTTAGAACATTCGGCCACTGAAGTGGGCGGAGGAATTATAGTTGTAATTTAATTGGAATTGCCTTATCTGACAGATATAACAGTAACTAAATCTACTTTCACGTATTCATACGTCAAGTCATGTGATCTACAACTGCCCCTGTTGATAGATAATATCAATATCTATTAAATAACATTTATGATATAGTACAATGTTATTTATGTTGGTCGCAAAATATTTTTTTTTCTTCTAAAAGGCCCTTTCTCTAAAAACCGGGCTGTAGTTTTACATACTCATATGGTTTGTATTGTCATATTATTTGTTCTATTGCAAAGCTAGTGTGGATGCATTTCTGCTAAGATAACCTCATATTTACATATCCTTATACTAAGTTGCTAATAATTCAGTATATCATAAAATACAATATAATGCAACTTACACCTTGCCTACGCATTCAGGTGGGAGTGTATGGATCAAGAGAAAGGTAAGTTGTTTTTGTAGTTTTTATAGAATTATTTTTTGCCTGGCTAAATTACATTTTGTTTCAATGGAAACAGTTTAATTTTCTTCACACGTTGATATCAACAGTTATTAAACATCTGCCATGATCATATCGGCATTAGATGACAAACTTTTTAAATGAAGAGAAGAAGTTGTCGTTTAATTCTAGGACACGCTTGACAGATATTCAACAACTGTTGATATTTCCGTGTGAATAAAATTAAACTATAAGTTTATACTGGTTAAAAAATGATTTATTTCGACTAAAAAATGTTTGATATAAAATCTACAAAAACATTGATTTACCTTTTCTCGTGTTTCCTACTTTTTCACCTTATCATCTGGTTTGGTTTGACGGTGATGGGTGATTGGGGTTTGAATACTAGGGTCTATTGAAATGATGTTTTTTCAAATAAATATTTTGGTAATATACTACTATGACCTACGTTATCGTGGTTACTTTTCTTCTTAATTTAAACTTTCTTTATCGATACTGTAAATATGCGGATATAAGGACAATAAATCAAGGAGCGCATATACAAAATATTTTTCTGATATATATATTTTGGTGTACAGTGTTTGTTTCCTAATAAGGACACCCCGTATATAAATTATATTTGGTTAAGGAATGATTAAAGTCGAATTTACAGGAAATGCAATCCTATTTTTGTGGAGAGGGAGTGGGAAATAATTTAGGAGAACACCCAACTCAGACCATCCTACCAGGAAGAGAACCCCGACCTCCCCGTCATCGGAAATCCAGTCTATTGCGAAAGTGACGTCTTAGATAATTCTACCACCGAAGTGAGTGTGTGTGTGTGTGTGTGTGTGTGTTGGGGGTAATTTTTTTCCTTTCATTTAACCACTTGCTGGGCTGAAAGGTCTAAGGCGTCACTTCCTTGTTAGATTTGGCCTTCTGAAGACTGTAAGATTGGGGTTCAAATCCCGTTCGGTTCTGAGGGTGGTTTTTACTAAACGGTTTACCACTCTCTTTCCACGTAAATGCAAGAAAATCAACTCTAAAATCTTTCCTTCCTCACCCTTACCCCATTAGAATAATAATGGTTATATATGCGTATAATATTATTAACTAATAAGATGCGGTGATTATTAAACTGTTCGTGTAAATAAAACATGTTATGTACATTAATTTCAACAGCAAACACTCAATAACTGCTGAAATACTTATGACGAGTTTTAAAGTAAAAGAGTTTAAGGGCTACTTCACATCGTGTGATGACAAGTTCTGGGTCAAAGGGGTGTGTTAAGGGGTGGTAACTGTGGGATGAACCCGCTCCTCCTAAACATCACGAGTTTACAAAGAACAAACCATACGTCAGAGATATGCACGCCTCTCTGAGCTAGAGGCAAAGAAACAAATAAAACAAAAATACTAAACGGTCCCATAAAGAACTATTTTAAAAGGGCTGGAAATTGAATTATATGGGTAGTCATTCGTTGATTATTAAATTAATAATCTTATATCTTAAGGTAAATACAATTTTCATAGCGATCTAAAATGGTAAAACACATTTCAAACATTTCTAAATATTTTCTCATCAAGTCAACAGCTATCATAGTGTATGATTTGAAAATGCTCACAATTACCATATTTGATAAATATTAGAGAGTACATTTTTAATAATTAATCATTAAAACCTTAATAAACGTGAATAAAAGCATTTGAATTATCTTTATAATCATCAAAAGATATACTACCTAAAATCAGTAATTAATGGCTTTAATTTATAACTTGCATATTATATAAAATCTAAGACTACATAAACTTAAAAATATACTAAAGTCAAACCAATATGCCAAAATTCTATTACTATCTTATGATTACAGTCAACTTTTCATAGGAAGAAGCTTATCTGACCAAGAGAAAAGTTAAATAATCTATTTTCACACATTCATACGTCAAAACATGTGATATGCAGCTGTCACTTTTGATAAATAAAGTATGATTCGGCTAATTCCACATGAGTTAACTCGAAAAATTGGATAATTTTAATCTGCCAAGAATTCCCATTAACTTTCTATTTAAATCAATGGTAAAAATATTTAATTCGAATTTTAGAAAGGAAATTTGGATAGTTCATAGCCTTTACATTGTTACTTTTTTTTCGAGTTTGTACTCATTTCAAACCCAAATTAATGATCCTTACTAAGCCACCCCATATGCCGATAATATTAAATGAAGTTGGAGCTACCCTATTGACACATAGTAAATGAGAAAGCGGGGAATTATGCACCGGTGACAAGTGGGTTGCCTAATATAAGGTATGTGTTGGCTTGGCTTTCATTAGTTATGGTTTAAGTCTGTAATTTTTGTATGCTAATTTTTTCCAGGTTTGAATTTTTCTTTTTGTTTATGAATGTTTGTAAGTGTGTGTTGTATAGAAAATATAAAATGTGTATTTTTAGGTTACTGATTTAGTGTGTACTATCTGCCTGGATACTTAACAAAATGGCTAATTCAAATTTTGGATATTTCGATTATTTTTTTTAGATATCTCTGACTTAGAATTAAAAGAAATTATACTATATTATTAATACTTATAAATAATTCTTTTAGGATGGTAAAACGTAATCAATGCTGTAAATTAAAAAATATATTTGTAATTTCTTAAAGGATCTTACTGTGAAAATCGTACTGTAGTTTCGTGCACCTAAGATGGAAACTAAGTCTTCTAAGCATTTCAGACAGACCCTTGGATTGAGTATAAAAGTAGAGGCAACATATGAACACGCATAATATATAAAATGTGTATTTTTAGGGTACTGATTTAGTGTGTACTATCTGCCTGGATACTTAACAAAATGGCTAATTCAAATTTTGGATATTTTTTGAATTTTTTTTAGATATCTCTCAGACTTAGAATTAAAAGAAATTATACTATATTATTAATACCTATAAATAACTCTTGTAGGATGGTAAAACGTAATCAATGCTGTCAATTAAAAAATATATTTGTAATTTCTTAAAGGATCTTATTGTGAAAATCGTACTATAGTTTCGTGCACCTAAGATAGAAACTAAGTCTTCTAGGCCTTTCAAACAGACCCTTGGATTGAGTATAAAAGTAGAGGCAACAGATGAGCACGCAAGTAACCTAATGAAAGAGACCGTTACAGTAAATCTTGCTAAGACACTTCCCATTCGGTTCTCAGAGCTGTTATATGGCGAGTCTTCATAGTGTAACCAAGTTAATAGAGAAACAAGAGAGCGCGCATGGATATATTGTCAATCAAGTGTATGGACTGACCAGTGAAAAGGAAAAGTTATGGTCGCTATAACTCTTAACAGATAATAATTACTGGTTATGGTATATTTCTTGTTGCTTTCACTTTATTTATTTTTTCGCCCTCATCCTTCGCACATAACTCACTGAATCAAGACAATAACTTATTGTTAAACTTAGCCATAACTCAACACACAGTTAATATTTGTATTGTCCGGTGTGTCAGCGTCTAAATTGGTTATTTCGGAGGAAAACAGTGCTATGTTAGTCGGATTACTTATATGAAGATTATTGACCATTTAAATTATTTATCTCGGGACTAATATTAACTCATTATGTTACTTCAGTAGCAATAGTCAATTACGTATCTGATTACTACCCCACTTTTGCCATTTTTAATGAATTATCCTTTTTCTTTGACCCTAAACTAGCTGATCACAAGGATATCTATCAACAGACATCCTTGGTAGAAGCAATCAACACAGTGAATCGTAAACATTTACATACGTTAATTAACCCGAATGAAAAGTACAGCCATTTATTAAAGTTAAGTGTTGAACGATACAATAAAATTAATAGATGAAAACAAAATTGAAACCTTTAAAAAATATAATAAATACTAATTTCCTAAGAAACCTTGGATTTCAAGTGGAATACTAAGATCAATTCGTATGAAAGACAAACTATTTGGAGCATTCAAAAAGGATAGGGATCGTAATTTACTAAAGGAAAATATACAAAATTCAATAATATCCTTACTTCTGTTATTACACGTTCAATATAATTGTTTTTTAGATTAAATTTAGCAAAAAATCGAGACAATATCAAAGGAATCTGGAACCTTAGCAATATTGCACTAAAAAAGAACACACGCTTGTACCAAAAAGCAACATGATATGCTGTGACCATACACAAAAATCAAATGTATTTAACAAATTTTTTAGTAATATTGCTGCTAATTTAGCTAGAGATATACAACACAAACCAACTGACCTTACACCATCTAGTTTTCTAAGGCAAAACCCAAAATCAATGTTAATTATCAATCAGGTCTAAACAACATAGAAATGAAAATGGTGATACAAAAATAAATAAAGAAATAATAAAGCAAGTAAATTGCGTTAAATACCTCATCATGACTTTATACGATAACTTAAAATGGGTCTCACACATCAGGTCTCTTAGCAAGACTTCACAAGTGCTGGGGGTCCGGGGTTCAATCCTCGGTCCCGGCACAGATTTATCTGATTACCGAACCCTTCCTTCACCTCTGACAAGAAGTTTATTAATCACGACTTTGTGAATGTGGGGAATACCAGGCCTCCACCGTGGTTCGGATCCCACGTTAAACTGTAGGTCCTCCATTTCATCTCGCAATCGCCCTACCATTACACACTATTGTAAGTGCGTACAACCCGAACGGGTAGTAAGACGCGGTGATAATAATACAAAATAGTTTTCCACTCTCCCTGCATGCAAATGAGAGTACAATTTATATAAATATAGCCTTCTTCATCCCTAAAACCATTATCGTTATTAGTACATAAGCGTATAATTCGAACACCCGATGGGGTGCTAAAAAGACATGAAAACCCATTGTATATTTTAAGTTGGGCTAACTCATTTTATGATAAAAGACCTAATATCACGCACCTAACTCTTGGACCTAAATATTTACTAATTGTATGGCAAGTTGAACCCGATATTAAAAAAAAATCATATATATATTGAATATAGTCGAAAAATGTCACCTGGATACGAGAATCGAATCAGGAAACTTTTATTAACCCCCTAATGATCTACCACTGAGCTACCCGCCTCGGTGGCGTAGTTGGCTAACGCGCTTATATTCGTGTTGAGCCAGGCTGCCAAGGACAGGGAGATCAAGTTTCGAATATCGGTCGGGTGAACTGGGTGTGATTTTTTTCTAAAATAGTTTCCCACTCTCCCTCCAACACGAATGCGGGTTCACTTCCTCTAAATTAAACCTTCCCAATTCCTAACCCATTAGCGTAATTAGTACTTAAACGTATAACCCAAACGGTTTGTAAGACGGGGTGCTAAAAAAAAATTGAGCTATCCATAATTTTGGTACACTAAGCTAAATGTCCCGAGTTCAATTCCCGTGTCCAGGGATGTCATTATTCTACCACGATTAATTTAGTTTTAAAATTGTAGGCTACAAAGAATCGATTATATTTGTAACCAAATTTAATTTAAAACTTCATATTCAAAGAGTTAATATTACATTTGTTAGTAACCGCTGGAATCGATCCTGGTTTCCTTAGACTTATTGTGAAGCATTCAAATCTCTTGAATATGTAAGTAATATAAGGTGTGAAAATAATATATATTATAAGTTTATAACAAATAATATATATTATAAGTTTATAACAAATAATATATATTATAAGTTTATAACAAATAATATATATTATAAGTTTATAACAAATAATCGTAATAGTTTCATTCTCCCCAAAACTAATAAATACAGTTATTAACTCAGCAGAGAATCCTTGAAGTTTATTTTTATTTGTTATTTGTTATAGCAGCGGTTTTTTTCACACGTCTCATTTCTCTTATTTTTCACTTCTAGGATCTATAAAATCTCGCAAAGCAATATCATGAATTATCTGGAAACATATTAAAAGAAGAAAACTCAAGTCTATTTTTTTCGGAAGGAAGGGGAGTGGGAATGTATGAAAAAAAAGGATAGAGAAGAATTGGGGGGTGAGGGGGGATTAAATCACTGTTTTCTTTGTGATCTGGAGCGCTATGCACAAAGAGCGTGTAAATATACCCAATACATGACAACAAACAAAATAACACACACACACACACAAAAAGACTAAAGTCGGGAATATTCCGTGGAAAGGTTAAGATGAAGAGGGCGATGGGAGAGGGGGTGAAGGCCCCCCCGATGGGAAGAGCCTTCCCCCCCTTTAGCTTCACAGCAGCAGGGGGTGTCTTTTTTATATATAATATACATCTTTCATTCCTACACTCACCGAACCCATCTAAAAAAAACTATAACCTTAAGAAAAACCTTACCGACATCATTAAACATAACCACGGACAAAAAATATATATATATCATCACCATTAACTAGATTTGTAATCACCCTGTGTATATATACTTGACTTGGATAAATAATAATTACCAGTCATGTTGAACCCAACTTCAATAATCCTGTCTCATCCACATACAGTCTGAGATCCATTATTTTCGAGCTTATTTGTCGAACTACTTATCACTAGTTCTTTTTGGCTTTCCCACTTTCTTTTGAAAAGTCACATCGGCTCTCGGGCCGGAGAAGGGCTTGTAATAATCTAAGAGACGAATAATTTTCCACGTGATTAATCACGAGCACAAGTAATTATGTAACGAACATATTAGGAGTACCAAACAATACGACATTTGAAAAATGTCCTATAACATAGTCTGTGTTCGAAATAAAGCCATTTGTTACCAAACAATACGACATTTGAAATATGTCCTATAACATAGTTTGTGTTCGAAATAAAGCCATTTGTATTGCTACGGAAAGTGGCGCCACTTAGTCTGGCGTATTTCTTTGTTCATCAAGAAGGCGGTACTATATAAAGGAGAAAAGGTAGTCTTCTCTCTTAAAGTTGATTCATGACAGCAAAAAAATTGTTCGAAAAGGAAAAAATAAAAATAATTGTACATTGCTCTAATTTGTTTTCTCTACAAAATGATTTCGCGGATAACCTTAATAATATTGTTATCGAAATTGATCCAATTCTTTCATCACTTTGAATGTTTATTCAGAGAACAAAAAATATGTATCCCTTTCACGCTATCCGGATAAGTTGAAGCTGATGAGATAAGTCATCTTGTAAGCGGCAGCACAAGTGGGTTGTAATTATTATTGTATTATAATTGACTAATCAGTGTGATAGTACAGAAATAAGATTTACATGAATACATACATCTATATATAAAAAAATATCATACCAATATCAAACCAAATTATAACATGAAATGCCCTTCGACCAGTATCAACTAATCATAAAATAGTCTTGGCTTGGAAATGTATTTAAATTCTATATGCCCACAACAGATATAAAGATTATATATACCTAGTTTATGTGAATGTGTAATGAATTCTTGACGTAAATTTATTTCTTTAGTTTGAGTTTTATAAATAAAAGCGTTATTGGCACATGGCATTGATGGAATCAAGTAATCTCCGACAACCGTTTTTAATACGCATCACAGGGTTGTTATTTATGTTTGTGAAACATGATCTCTTACCTTAAAAATCGAGAAAAAATGTATGGTGCTAGAGAACAAAGTAGGCCAACCTAGGAAAATATTTGATCCATGACGGGATGAAAATAATGGATATTGAGGAAGATTACATAATAATGAGGTGTTAACCTGTACGCATCACCAGATATTGCAATGGTAAAATCTTGCAGGCTACGGAGGTCAAACGTGCAGCACGGATGGAATAAACTGGAACCACGCTCTAGGTATTG
>CABFOW010000868.1:176530-196431 GCA_902141385.1 Timema californicum | reverse complement strand
CCTTGGTCCCGGCACAGATTTATCTGATTGCCAAACCCTTCCTTCACCTCTGACAAGACGTGTATTAATCACAACGTGTGAACGTGTGGTATGCCAGGACTCCACCATGGTTCAGATTCCACGTTAAACTGTAGGTCCTCAAGTTCATCTCACTATAATAATAATAATAATAATAATAATGATAATAATACTATTTTTAAGACGTTAAAACAAATCACTAGTGTTTGTAAGGAATGGATTATCAGTTCAACTGTCCTAGGTTCAATAAATATTATGTATTGAACTTAGGGTAGTATTTATCCTACAAAATATTGTGTTTTTATTGTTCTCTTTCTTGCAGATGCAGTGGAGGGTAGATTCGCAAACCTACACACGATAAAGACCACAAATCGAAAGGCGCATAGCCTGATCAATCAGTATATAACATGCCCGTGACACATCCTTCCCCCATGTTTTTTTTAGTGAAAAGTTAAAATTGGCTAAAAAACAACAACTCAAATACGTGTAAGTAGCAGATATAATTAATTCACTTCAATTCCAAATTTATTGTTTTAAAATTTGATTCCTTATAAATGATTAATGTTAGGTATAACAACTTTTTATTTTTCAATGAGCTATGTTATCATTTCTGACAAAGTAACCATTTATTTAAATGCAATAGTTTAAATAATATTTGTGAACTCAAATTACAAGTTACTTCTAAGAACATAATTTTATGTTTCGACATTGAATTAAGTTCACGGAAATACAGTCACGATTACTTTTTACAAGTATAAGAAAAGTCATATTTCTTAATTTTAAAGCCTCATACAAGTCATGACAATAATATATAGTTAAATTGTATTGGAGGTGTCTTTAGATAAAATATAATTAATTTTGAAAAGTTATTCTATTACATATAATTTTAACGTACCAAGCTGCTAAGTAGCTAATTAATTATTAAATGCCATGATTGGAACGTTAGCAGGAATAAGAACTTCTCAGTAGTTACGAAACAAACTTACTGGAAAGGATCTTTAGTAAAGAGTGCTCTATCGGCCGAACGGTGAAATGGTTGTGACAAGCTCCGAGCCGGACACGGAGACTCACTGTGTGCCGACCGTGCGCCTGTGCGAGGTGGCGCGAGGCAGCGGCGGTTCCTGCGGCTTCCACCTGTCCCGGACCCAGTGGGACCCGTATCCTTGGGTGAGCGGGGTGGAGGGCGGGTCCGCGGCTGAGGTGGCAGGTCTGGCGGCGGGGGACTGCGTCCTCGAGGTGAACGGGGAGGATGTGCTGGGACAAAGGATAGGCCAAGTGGCTGACAAGGTGCGCGCCAGGGCCGGGACCCTCAGCCTGCTGCTGTGGAACCCTGGGTCGGACCCCACTTGCCAACCCGAGGTATGGTATATTAAATTCATAGCTATAAAAAGTTATATATTACTTGGAGATAAATATTGAGCTCTCAAATATCAGGATTACGTTACTTCCGACGAAGTCCTTGACCCACAACGATGAACTGGGTGTATATGGCTTCAGGCTCACAATTGACTGCATCTCTGGTAACAGGGTGGTCGAGATTACAAATTTACCAGGGAGAACTGGGGTTAGAGGTCTCCCCATGTAATTTAACTCTGTGGTTTTACCATAATTTATCTCCTTATTGCTGGCTTACTTCTTCTTAAACTGCCCTACTCATCACTTACCTCTTGGATTAAACCATTAATAACATTTGTGTTAGCTTACTTTGGTAGCTGCATGGTCTAAGGCGTCACTCTCGCAATATACTAGACGGCCGATGATGGTGATATCGGAGTTCGATTTCCGGTAGAGTGTGTTGAAGTTGGTTTTCCCTAAATGGGGTTATTTTTTTTCTCTCTCTCTCCATGAAAATGCAGGTACACTTCTCCTAAATTCAATCTTATTAATTTTTAACACATCAGCTTGGTTAGTAAATAGATGCATATACCGAACAGGAATTAGGACGTGTTGCTAATAAAAAATTGGTGTTTTTTTAACGTGTTTGTTGGGAAAATAACATAATATTCTTGCTCGTTAGAACTTGGTAACTATTCAAATGTGTTACATTTTCTCATGTACTGTATAACTCCTTCTGAATTACTTTACACCCACATCGGTGGCGTAGTTGGCTAACGCGCTAGTCGTATTGAGCTGCTCGACTGCTGAGGACAGGGAGATAGAGGTTCGAATCTCGGTCGGGTGAACTGGGGGTGGTTTTTCCTAAATGTTTTTCCACTCTACCTCCTCGCAAATGTGGGTTAACTTCCTCTAACTCAACCTTCCCAATTCCGAATCCCTTAGCGTAATTAGTACTTAAAGCGTATAACCCGAACGGGTAGTAAGATGCGGTGCTAAATAATAATAATTCTGAATTATTTTAACAATTTGTTGAGTTTACTGGGGACCTCCAGACGATTCTTTGGTATGACCAAAAGAATTTTACTTTTCAATGAACGCGGGTAAATATAGCAACACATTGTGTCAGTTTCTTCTATGCAACATAGGTAACCGGGAAAAGATCAGCTGATATACAGCCAAGCATAAGTAATGGTTTTAACCTTGGGGGGACGGGCGCTAAAAATAACATCAGAACTGGCACCATTGCATTTTTGCAACATCCTATAATGTTCTAAATAATAATCAAAAACATATACTTTTAATGCATAATATTATTATTGAGGCTATATTATTAAATACATATTTGAATAGTATTGTATTTTTGTAAATTTTATAAACAAAAAAGAAAATTACAATAATGTTAAACTGTTACAAAAACATAGCTTACTATTAGAACAAAATATAAAATTATATTGTAAGTCATTATTTTATATTTTACTGTATTACAAGATTTCTGATTACTTACATGTACATTATTATTTTATTAATTTATTTTAGACATACGGCGGCAATGAGCCAAACGTTTGACATCACGACTAGCGCTGTTGCGTATTCATAACATTCCTATATGGAGCCAGTTAAAACTCTGGTATCTCAGATAATAAGTTTTTTTTAAATAATTGATAACATCATACTACGCAGCTGTAACTAATTGAGGAATACTTGGAGGGGATCCTACTTAATTACCTTTAATTTTCAAAAAAATTACAGATACTGCGAAAATGCAACATCGCCAGTCACAGGAGGTTAATTGGGAATTGAAACAATTTTTCATGACCATGAATCTTGCTATATGTTTGGGGAGGTAAGAGAGCGCTTGCTATTTATAGTGCCAAGCCAGGCTGCCAGTAATCGCACCTTCTATGGAAGGACTGGAAGAACATGGATCAAATCACCATCCGGGTGTCATTTTTGCTGAGTTTATAAAAACACTCAAAATATTTTTGAAGGAAAGGTTTGTTTCTATACAAATTGTGGTAAAAGTTAGTTATACTTTAAATTTTAAAATATACACCATTGGAACACTCATTGACAATATAAAAATAAAGCCGCTCTTGATTTTGCTTGAAAATATGCATTGAAAGTAGTTTTTTTAAAAATTTGTGTCTCACTACTCCTCCGCTATATTTGCATGTAATTACACTAATTGGGTGTATATGAAAAATATGAAATTTGAGAGTAAACGTATTTTGCGTGGATGGAGCGTGTGAAACCATCGAGGACAAACTACTGCAGTTCATCCTGCCGGAATTCAGAACTCGACCTCTGTCACCAGAAATCCAGACAAGGCGTTTGCGTGGAGGGAGAGTGTAAAATAATTTAGGAATACCACCCTCAGTACTCCCGACCGGGATCGAACCCCGACCTCCCCTTTTTTGCCAGTCTAGTCTATTGGGAGAGTATTATTATTATTAGCACCGCGTCTTACTACCCGTTCGGCTTGTACGCACTTAAGCTAATGTGTAATGGTAGGGTGATTGTGAGATAAAATGGAAGACCTACAGTTTAACGTGGAATCCGAACCACGGTGGAGGCCTGGCATTCCACACATTCACAAGTTGTGACTAAACGTCTTGTCAGAGGCGAAGGAAGGGTTTGGTAATCATATAAATCTGTGCCGGGACCGAGGATTGAACCCCGGACCCCCAGAACAGAAGTCTGACACCTTAACTCTAGACCACAAAGTCCCCTATTATTGAGAGAGTAGTACCTTAGACTATGCAGACACCGAAGTGGATGTGTGGGTTATTGAAAGTAAATCACACATGGATAGTCATATGTTTATATTTTCGATTATGGAACTGGCTGTGATGTCTGTTAAGTTAGTTTGTAAGTTGTTAACTAATATAATCATTTGCATATAACCCGAACGGGTAGTAAGACGTGGTGCTAATAATAATAATAATAATAATAATAATAATATAATCATTTGACTTAGAAAGTACACGTCAAGTACTAATGATCAAAAATAATCATCCTTGATTCCCAGCTAAAATTAATAAAACCAATTTTCGAAAATGGTTCTAGCAATTTGATTCAAAATAGATGTCTGGTAAGGATTTTACATGATAGCTTGGCTATCGGTTAAAAAAAAAGATTTAAGGGTACAGTAGAACCCTTGTATATCTGGCCTAACTGGACCGGGTGTTATCCAAATGAGCTAGAATCCGAATAATCCTGAAACTATAGTTAAAATGCATTAAAACTATTTAATATATTACCACAGCTTACCATTTATGTCCACAATAATAAATTAAAAAACATCTGAATCATGTTACAGTCTGAACCACCATTCACTCATAAAACAATTAGTACATTTTTGTGGTACCAATTTTGAGTGTCGTTTACGGGTGGTGTAGTCATGCCATAAGTTCGGCCAACGTTGTTTCTGAATGGCGTTCCAAATAAGCCATCACTCAATGAGAAATTTCATTCAGGATAAACCGTAAATCTGGATCAACGAGGGCCGGACAATAGAGGTTTTACTCTAGTTTATTTATTTAGACTCTAGGAACTCTTCTTACTACCCGTCCGGTTTATTAGCTTGACTAAAATAATAGGGCAGGGATTAGAAAGGTAGAAATATAGAGCAAATGTGTACATGAGGAAAAAAAAGAGTACTTTAAGCGCACCCCGGCGCCAGTGAAAGCATGGCCACCATGTGGGTTGTTTAAGGTATTTAACAAAATAATGTTAATAAATAATACGTTGTTCTTCAGTCGCTATGTTGCGGCCCCATGCCTACCAACCTGCAGAGATTGTCCACCAGCATGTCAGCCATACTAGCAGCCCTGGAGTGCCCTGTGTGCCTGGACACCATCCCCCCTCCCGCCCACCAGTGCGGGAACGGCCACCTCATCTGCGTCCAATGTAGGGTGCGCACGGAGCGGTGCCCCGTCTGCAGGATGAGGTTCTGCAGGGGACGCAGTCTGTTGGCCGACCAGGTGAACTGCGCTTCTACTGTTAGCTTCATGCGCGTGTTAATAGATGTCTCTCCTCTAATATAGTAGATATACCTCCAAGGCCACCCATAGCAATCAAGAGACCTTTAACACAAAATAATTACAACAGATTGTATGCTGTATTTGTGTTTATTGAGACATACAAGAAACTGGTTACTTACTACAAATGGTAACTATACGAAATTAAGATTCACTCGGAACATCTTTTCACCTAGAAAAATAAAATAAACCGTGTGAACCGCCTAATTTCCAACGCTCTCAAGATCGATAATCAAATCGTTCTCTTTTCAAAATTTTAATTGTTGGGTTCCAGTAATATATTGTAGATCCAATACTTCACTCTAGGTCCGGGGTCAGCAACCTTTTAGTAATGTTGTGCCGAAGTAGTATTGCAAAGTCACGTGAGGTGTCAAACAACCTAAGCTTACCCAAATTGTTTATATTATTATATTATTTAACTAGTACAACTATTAAAACAACTTTAACATGATCTTGTAAAATGTAAATATAAAAATTTATATCTAAATCGAGTAATTTAAATAACTACCGTTTCTTGAATAATTAATATCTTAATATAAATCAGAATAAATACAAAAGCTATAAATGTATTTTGCACAATTTAAGATCTGAATACATTATTTTGAAATAAAACAATTGAATCATTGAAACATAAAATACGTTGTTATTAAAATTATTCCTCACATCAATTAATTAAAAGTAAGGTGTTATATGATTTTTATTCAAATCGCTCAACGTACCATCGAAAACCGTTCCACGTGCCACTCTTGGAACGTGTGTCGTAGGTTGCTGACCCCTGCTTTAGGTTATACAAATTGTTAATTCTACGACTTATTGCAAATAGAATTGATAGATTTAACTATATTATTAGTAATGTTATATTGGTAGTGAATTTATATATAAAGGGAAAAACCTACTCATTCACTTATCACCTTATTTCCCTAACCTTTGGGCCAGGAATCTTGAACGATTGCGTGGAGGGTTCTTCTAAGGCTCTAGGTGAGAGAAAGAGTTTTGCGGAATTTGACCTCCAAGGGTCGAAAAAGTGACTCGAAAGTTGTCAACATTCACTTATGTATCTTTTGAACCAGTTGACATAGAGCCTTGAAGTTTAAAACAAAGGTTCCTTTCTATAATTTGGGTTAGTTGTTTATGAGGTCTTTAAAAATGTCATGCCCTAAGAGGGTTGGGGGAGAGCAAAAAGCTGCGAGACTAACTGACTCACTAATCACTGTATTTCCTCAACCCCCGGGCCTAAAAACATGACATTTTGATTGGTGTGAAGGTAGCCGAGTTACCCCATTTAACCAGAAAAATCTAATATTGGTAAATTTAAAAATGGAATTCCTGGATAAGGGGAAGCCCAAAATTAAAAAAAAATCACAATCACAACTTTTTAGATGAGTTAGCCAATTGGCATTTGGCAGGACAACTCCAAATAAAAAATAAATAAAAAAGCTTAAAATTTGAAATATCTAAGAGTGAATCGAAGAAAAGAAGAGATGAATGCTTAAAATTTCAAAAATTAATAGTAAACTACAACTTCCCAGTGTGGTAAGGGAACGAAATTTAGAATGCAGGCCAATAGACCACTTTAAGTAAATATAGGGCTTAAAATGTTAATTTTTATTGGGACTTTGGGAAACGGAGAAAGGGGGGCCTATAAACAAACAAACAAACAAACAATAAAAAAAACTTTTAAGTATTGTAGAACATTCAAATTTGGCAGACAGATAGAAAGACAGCTCCAGATAACAATATTTGTTTTAAAATTTGAAATTAAGGAATCAGGGATATGGGGTGAAGGGAGGGGTGGGGGGCAGGTTAGGTAAAAAAAAATTGTTAAGTGAGAAAGAAAATCAAAATTTTCCGGGAATGTAGAGGGATTATTCCAATTACAAAATAAGTGTTAAATACTGTATTTACTATTTAGATAGGGAACTAGTAAAATGGGGGTTCTCAAAATTCCCAAAACTAAGATAATAAATTAATTTTTAGCGTAGTGGAAGATTTATATTTGTCAGGCGGGTATGAATAAAGCCTCCCAAACAAATACTAAGGTCTGATCCTTAAATTTTAAAACGAACAAGATTCCTAAAACTGATATAATCACACTTTTTGGTTTGATTTGAAATATAATTTCAACATGTAAATAAATAGACCTTTACGGAAAGCCGAATGATGTTTTAACATATCGAATTTCAAAATTGAAGCCCGTGTAACGGAGGGGAAGAGATCAAAATTGATACAAATATTATAACAATACATATTAACCTCAACGGGTAGTAGGACTCTGTGCTAAACTAATATAGAACACTAATTTCGGTGTGGTTTAAAATTTAAATTTTGGAAGTGGGATAATAAATCATAAAATATAATCAAATAGATCTTGAATTTCGAATTGGGAATATGAGAACTGAAAATGGGAGGTGGTGGTGGAAGGGTCAGTAGCTTAAAATCTTTCCAGAATTATTATAACATCTTCTTTGCAGCAAGGAAGAAAATTTAAATTGCCTAATTTTGTAAAACAAAAACACCATAAAAGCTGGAAAGTTTGGAATTTAAAAAATAATGGCTAATAGAAAAAAAATTCTTGACATAATAGAAAGTTTGAATTTATACAGGCAGAGGGAAAAAATCTAAAAATAAACGAATACAAAAATCAAAGAGTATCTAAAGGGAATTCCTTAGCATTTTGGTAGCAAAAATATAAATCGAAGGATAAATTAGCGCTTATCTAGCTAGCAGCGACATAACAATTAAAAATTTAAAAAAATATGGTGACAAAGCTTGGTGAGCAATTATACTCTTTAGAAAACCATGATGCTTATTATTCACTATGTTTCTGTAATAGAGTATATTATTTATTTATGCTCCTTTCTCAGTGAACTGTGATGATTTAAAAAAAAATATCTCTGTAACAATGTATATTAGTTCGTTTATCTTATTTTATGAACGTGCTTGGGTAAAGATTTCTTTGTTAATGGTTCGCGTTTGTTTATGCACTCACACAAGGTATTATTTTGTATCATATATATAATTTATTTTAATTGATTAAGTGATATGATTGGTTTGTGAGTGCCATAGCTATCTCAGGATTGTACAACGAGGAACTATCAAACAGTGGGCAGCCGGATGCTGAGCATTCTAATTTGATATAGTTTTGGTGATGCTTAGTCGTACTAAGAACGGGTCAAACTGCTAGTTTCTAATAATAGTGACAGCTTAAAAGAACACGACTTTGCGTGAAAGTAGCTATTGTTATTTTATTATCTGTCAGAGAGGGTTCTTCCTTTGAAAATTTCGACGTACCTCTCCCTACCTTGATAGTTATAAAAAGTTGTATAATTATATCGAAACTTGCACTTGCCTCGTATTATTTATACTATTTTTCCACCACAAATTAGTACCCGCTCGGGATATTTACATTTAATTACACTAATTCGGTTAAGTTAGAGAAAGTAAAATTTAGAGGCACTGTACCCGCACTTGCATGGAGGAAGAGTGGATGACCATTCGAGAAAATACCTCCTTCCCTCTCCTTTACAGCAAACCCGACTATGAGCCTAACATTTAGACAACGTGCCCACCAATGTGGGTTTATTTGAGATTCTTTGCTGGACAGAGGCTG
The DNA here is from genome assembly GCA_902141385.1 of Timema californicum. Lineage (NCBI taxonomy): Eukaryota > Metazoa > Arthropoda > Insecta > Phasmatodea > Timematidae > Timema > Timema californicum. Next base: position 187,425 of record CABFOW010000868.1, on the reverse strand, counting down.
ATTTTTCTAAAATTATCTTCCTCTATGTCTCCATGAAAATGAGGGTAATTTTTCTCTGGGCACGGTGACAAATTTCCTATCTCTTTCTGATTCTTTTTGTCAGGTGTTCAACTCCTTGACGGAGGCCTTTGAGCTGAAGAGTGAACCCGAAGAGACGAGACCAGCCAAACTACGGGAGCGCTTGTTCGGCAACAAGAAGAAACAGCAGCAGGGGCAGCCCAAGACGTCTCCTCCAGCCCCGGAGATGAAGGTCAGTCTGATCACCTCCCCGACCAACAAGTTCCTCTCCAGGATCATGGGCGGTAAGTCGTCCTCTGTTGAGAACCTCTCCTCCTCTGGTGGGAATCACCACCTCTCTGCCGTACCCAGACATTTGGCGGACGCCCGTCTCGACCCGGAGTTCGCCTCGGATCTCAAGGCCAAGTCCCTGTCCACTGGGGAGATCTTCCAGGCCGGGAGCAACACCGCACCAGTCTCCAGGTCGACCTCTATAAACTCTCACGGGTCCGGTCTGCTCAGTGTCGGGAGATACCTCGGCAACAGGCGCCCCGCCTCCTACCACGGCTCCTGTGAGTCAATCGACCACCACCTCGAGGACGAAGACTTCGGCAAGGGGGATAGCAGCATCACCGCAACACTCACGTGTTTCTGCCCCTGCGACGCCGACTGTCCCGACGTCGTCAAATCATCCAGGGTGCTGAAGCACGTCCAGGAGTGCCATGAAGGGCCCTTAGTGCAGTACTTTAAGTCCAAAGTGACCCTGAGTCTACCCTTCCCTCTGGAAGACTCTTCTGTGCTCTCGATCGTCGAAGGTGGCGACACGTTCTTTCTGAAGATTGCCCAGCAGCAGTCGACAGTGTCCTCAGACCCCGGGGACACCCTCGTCTGGTTGTGGCTGGTTGGAGGGGAGCTGGAAGCGGGTAGATGCCAGATGAGGCTGACCTTGAAAGGTCACGGTACTCTGGGAAAGGTCCTCCAGTTTGAGAGTCGGGCAGTGTCCTTGTGTTCCATGCCGTGGTCGGAGGTCTGCCAGTCCGGGGAAGGTGTGCGCCTGACGGCTGAGACTCTCATCAGTAACTTTGCCACCGAGCTGGAGGCGGGGATACCCATCAAGATGGTTATGGAGGTGAAACGTCAATGCCACGATAACAAAGACTGTTGAGTGTTACGACAAATGCATTGGATTGTACAGTATTTTTTCATAGGAACTCGATGGTTTTGGACATAACTTCTCAAGGCCTTGTCTAGTTGAGGTGTTTTGGGGGCTCAAACACACCCAGAAGTATTTTAGTAATATATTTTTGTATCCACACTTAGCTTAATACCTAATTAGGGTCTTATAAAACTATTTAAAATACCAAAAGGAATTTCATGCTTAAAAACAATTCTTGACATATTCTATATCGGTAGACTTCACACCAAGTCACTTCAGGTAGAACACCCCCTAAAATAAATTTCAGGTTATCACTATTTACCTTATATATTTAATAAATACGAATATATAGCTAGCTATTTCTAAACTCTTCAAAGACATATTTTAATCAACATGTTGTCAGAACCTTTTTCCCTTAAATCAATTGGCCAACTAACAAACTGATTTCTTTGTAAGGCAAAGTTAATTAAATATATTTTTTCATGTTGCTCTACAATTTATTACATCTAATACGGAATTTTACTGGCATCACACGTGTTCTCAAGTTTATAAATACTGTCCCAAAAAACCCCCACCTATTTCTATTGATAGTAAGGTCAAGTTTTAACGAAGGTGTACCTGTAGTACATTTTTGAAGGACTAGAAACAAAATTAAATAGCAAAGTTTAGTTGTAATATCAAAGTTGTATTATTTTTTACTATTAAACTGTTTTATTATGTTATATTAAACGTGTCAAATCATATCAAAATGATTTATAATACATCTATAATAAAAAAAATGTATCTTTTGTTCTTGCCTCATAGCTTCCAGCACTATCAGGAAATGTATTCATTATAGTAAAGATTAACACCCCTTACAAATTCCACAAAAAATATGTGTTGGTCTACCTACCTTTGCTTTTTTGTACAAAAATTATCAAAACAATCTTATTATTAACAAACAGTTTAATGTATCCATTATCACAGTTCAAATGATAACGGGTGGTGCTCATCTTACATAGTATTGAGTGCCAGGTGACAAACAACGATTATATTAATGTTGTTGCTAAAAAAAATTTAAACTCATAAGATAGCTAATCGAAGATATCATAAAATCGTAAAAGTATTTATATTTGCTTACATATTTTGAAAAGTTCTGGAGATTTGGGAGCTATGCTGTAGTTACTTCTTAATTATAGGCCTAATAATATGATAGTTTTTTTAAATAATTTAATATTTAATTATTTATTTGTAGCTGACCATGGTTTTAATATAATTATACATTTGTTCAATTCATCAAATCGACACTGGTATTTTTACCGTTTATAAAAACCTTTATTTACTAAGGCAAAACCCCGAAAGAGCAAATGTTGTGAAATATATTGTATACTTGATAAACTTTTTATGCAAATAAAATCAATTAAATTTGTTATTTTGACAACCAAATTTGTGTAGACTAGTTTAATAATATTCAGTGGCTGCATGGTTTAAGGTGCTACTTTCGCAATAGACTAGAATGCCGAAGATCGGGGCTCGATCCCGGTCAGATGTACAAGGGTGGTTTTACCTAAATAATTTTCCACTCTCCTTTCACGAAAATGAAGGTACACTTCCTCTAAGTTTTACCTGCCTAATCCCTAACACATTAATTTAAATAGTACATAAGCGTACAACAAAATCTTTTACATCAAGGTAAAGAGAAAAGCGCGATGCTAATTCTCAAATATCCTAAGATTTTCTAATGTGAGCCTATCAACAGATTACTCTGGTTACCAAACCCTTCCTTCACCTCTGACAAGGCATCTTGTGAATGTGGGGAATGCCAGGCCTCCACCGTGGTTCGGATTCCACGTTAAACTGTAGGTCCTCCATTTCATCTCACAATCACCCTACCATTACACATTAGCGTAAGTGCGTACAACCCGAATGGGTAGTAAGACGTGGTGCTAATAATAATAATAATAATAATAATAATAATAATAACAGATTACTATATATATTTTATTTATTTATCACAGCATCTTACTACTCGTTCGGATTGTACGCTTAAGTATTAATTACGCTAATTGATTATGAATGGGCAAGGTTGAATTTAGAGGAAATGAACCCGCATTTGGGTGGAGGGAGAGTGTAAAACCATTTAGGAACACCCCCCCTCCCCCAGTTCACCCGACCAAGATTTGAACCTCGATATCCCCGTCCTCGGCAGTCTGGCTCAACTCTAAACTAGCGCTCTAGCCAAATACGCCACCGAGACGGGTTATTTACAAAATATGATAGTTGGTACATAATAACTGTCTATGTGTAAACTGCCATGGCTCTACAATATTGTTGGACCATGCAGAGTTCTTAAGTTGAACAACATTCTCTGATGAAGTACTTGACACAACTGTGCTGTTAGTCAGTCAGTTTGTCCCTGAAGGAACTCCGGGTAATGAACCGGACTAGGAATGTAATCGTATATCGTATATTAGATAGTGAAAATAGCATAAAACACATTAAAAACGAGAATAAATTCAAAGTTAAAGTACAGTTGGCCCTCGTATCCGCTGATTCAGTATCCGCGTTTTCAGTTATTTGCGGTTTTCTGATCCCCAATTTCATTTATTTTTAATTAAAGAAATAAATTATTTCAACGAATATTGTGCTATTATATTACCGTCATCATAATCATCAACATTATCATCAGTGATCGTCTCAACAAGAATAATGGAGAATAGTAAGTACACTGTACTGTACATTACACGTTATTATATAATTTATTTAGTGTTGGTAATGTCTTACTGTGAATAATTTGCCAATTAAACTATACAGTATTTAAGTGTGTTACATGGATTTTACGTTATATCATAGCTTTGTATTATCCACGGTTTCACGTAACCGCGGTAGATTTAGGAACGTATTACCCGTGAGTAAGGAGGCCATACTGTATGGTGTTTGAAAAATTAAACTATAGAGGAGATTTATATTTTATAGATACTAAATTTATATATTATTTGGTCATTTATCAGTCAATATAAAAAACTAGAGTAAAAGGAAAAAAGTGAATTTATTTTGATTAAATCGTAAATAATGTTTAAAAAAATTAATAAATACTCGAAACATTTTTAAAAATAATATGTTGAAAACAATTAAAATATTTTATGAAACAAGTAAAATTGAAGCTATAAAAGTACAGCAAGAGTAATTTGATGATCATTACTTAGAATAAATTTTACTTGATACAAAATAAGTCGATTTTAAATTAATTAACATGCAGTGTATTGAAAGATTATTTTAAAGTTAACATTTAAAAAAAGGCATTTAGAATTTAAAAAAAGTTAAAGTAATATTTAGGATTATTTCGTTCCCAAGTATTATGGTTGTATCTCAGGTGGACCACCTAATAAAACTTTTGACATGTTTTGGTATGCATCAGGAAAACTGTGTAACACAAATAAATAAAGACATCAGAAAGTTATTATTAAGAAACGAGAAGGAAGTTTGATATTGTTGATTATAAATATACCTAAATTATATTAGGATGTTTTGTTGGTACACTGTTAAAATATGAATTTGTTTGAGGAAGATTAGAACTATGTAATTAACCATTTACTTTTATCTCAGAACTGTAACATTTTAAAAATGGAAGTATTTCCCATTGACATGCTTTAATAACAAACCACATGTGCGATAGAACGGAATATCTTTAGGCCTACATCTGAACTGCATCTCAATACTCCTGTATATGCAGCTCTCTTAATAAAGATCAAGTTTCTTTAGCTTTGACCGGAAGAGATATAATTATATTAAATAGTTCGGTCATTTGTGTGTGTAGACTTTTAGCGGTTCTGGGGGCACAGAACGTTGCCCAGGGTGTCGGGGGTGGAAAAACCAAAGTATCACCTATGGGAATTTAGGTGATCCTCATAAATAAAAGGAGTTGATTGAACATGATTTATTTATCCTTGAGAAATATTATGACCCTGATCATCCTGAAGTTGCTAAACTACTGGCAGAGCTAGATTACATTTAGGTTTTTAACAATATGTAGGCCTACACTAGATTAACAACAATTCACTTGAATCACACTTCCAAAACTAGCCTATTTGGATCTATTATATAGTTTTTTTATTTTGGCAAGTAAAGTTCCTGCTCCTTTGCCATCAACTATTCTGTGGTCGTATGAGGAAGAAATACACATTATAAGTCTGATCTTTACTGCATTACCTACGGCAAATGGCCTACAGTAGCCCCATGGCTTCTTTGGTGCTGACTGACAGCTGACAGATTTGAAAAGTTACCAGACCAAATTATGTATCCCTACGCCGAACCATATGATCTGCAAAAACATGTGTTTAGCAGCTGTCCCTTCTGACATTCAAATTTAGGTATATACCTAAATGTTGACTGTCAGAAGTCAGTTGTGAGCTGTCAGTCAGCACCAAAGAAGTCATGGGGCTACTGTATTTGGTATTGGATGCGTTCAAAGTATTTCTGATTCCGGATGTTGTCTACACGCCGTACTCACAGTGAGATTATATGATGATAGCGTTTATGAAGGTGGGAATCCAGTTGTGATATTAAGCCTAACTTAAACCTAACTAACCAGACCCTGGTGACCTTTGAGCTAATTCCCCTTTCGGGAAATTACCCGTGGTATTAGTCGAGAATCGAACCTTGGACTCCTAAGTTCGTATCCAGATGGAATGACCACCATAACATGAAGTCGCTAATGATCGAGGTAATTAATATGTGCAAGGCTATGAAGCTGGAGTCGGTAAAAATGTACCGAATCCGACCCTAGTTTTAAAATAAAAACTTACAACAATATATGATAAATATATCATTTTGATTTTATTCTTTAAGACTAGTATTTGTAATTTGGATTAATAAATCTATTCAAATATACATTCATAATGTCAAAAATGCTTCCCATGAAGTCTTCTGTATTGGAGCATTTTACTGTGGTAAATTTGTTATTACTTATTCATTAATTTACATTAGCCATTTATGAAGGATTCGGAGTCGGACAGTAGAAAAATAGAGGAGTCAAAGTCGAAGGCTTGATGTGATGTAACGATTACACAGTCCTGGTAGTAATACCCTATTATTTCACACGAACAGAACAATTTTATATTTACTGGCACACAAGTGCGAGTATAATTTAGATTTAACCATAAAAACGTTTAGTTCAAATAAAAATTAACAGCATGTGATCGAATTGTGGTTTTCAATGCATGATACGTGATTCGTCAAAAATTCGTCGTATATTCTTAATTCGTATTTTTGCATGGAATTTATGACTAGGCCTACACAATGTTTTGATTCGTAATGTGTTCTTCTCCACGTTGTGGTTCGTGGGGTCGGCGCACGCCAGAAACGCCGAACGTCAGTTAATCACGCTGGAAAAAGGAACAGTTAGTTTGAATTGTGAGGATTCGACTTTTGACGATCGTATGGTCTCTGCCCGCATCATTTTTACTTTCTCGCTATCTTACAGGTATAGACAGTTTTGTGGTCGCAAAAAAAAAAAAAAGAACTCCGGTTTTTGATGAATCTCAACGTTTCATGACACCTCCCCTCCTCCCCACGAATCCGAAAAAGTAGTTTTTGAATTTCCGTTTGTCTGTCTACCTGTCTATACCTCCAACTAGAGCCTAAACTATTTTACCGGTCAGGATAAAACTTGGTATCTAGGGTTATCATAAGGTTGCCCCGAAGAGTTTTTGGAATTGGATATCTAACCCTAAAATTAAGGGTAGTTTACTGAAGGGAAAAGAGAGAAAAAGCCGATTTGCTCAAAATCAGCACTAATGATTTTGATTAAATTTCATTTCAAAATATTTATAAATACTACAAACAAAATGGCTACTCTCAATATTTCAGCAAAATGACTTCCCCGGTCTGATGCGTAAATTCTCATTAAAAAAAAAATCAAAACTCCGAAACTATTTGAGACATGAAATTACTTAACATTGCAAATATGTACGTTTATTTATAATACAAATGTTTTATTCGAAACATATTTTTATAAAAACCAATAAATTTCAAGCTATACGCAAATGTATATATTTTTTTAACTTTATGGACACTAAAGGTAAATTATTGCGACCGTAAAACAAATCTAGTCTGAAACGTTGATGGATGTCAACGTCTCATGACCCCCCGAACTCTAAAAAGTGGTCTTCGCAATGCCGTCTGCTTGTATGTATTTTTAACCCCAAAATTAAGAGTAGCCTAAGTATTTTAGTAAAAAGCGAAAAGAGAAAAAAATCCATTTTCTCTAAATTGGCTCTAATTATTTTGATTAAAATTTGTATCTATTATAAATAAACTGGTAATTTTCATTTCCCCATGAGAATGACTTTTAGGGTACTTTACAGGAGCGAAGAAGCGAAAATTTCCGTATCTCCGCAACTATTTGAGATACTAAATAGCTTATCATTGCAAAATTGTGGTACTGTTAAAAATAAGAAACTTTTATATGAGATGTATTTTTATAAAACCAATCGTTTCTGATATATTGGCAAATATATTTATACAATTTTGTGAGTTTTAGTTGTAAAGAGATACAACTTAAATTTTAGCGCAATAATTCTCTAATGCTATAGAGTAAGAAATGAGTATGTCTCTCAAAAAGAGTATGTTCTCTTTCTTTAAACCTCTTAGGGGAAATGTTTGTATAGCAATGATCTAACTTTATCATTTTAGATTTAATAGTGTATAGACAATATTTACTTATTTTATTGGTAAAAATTTATAAATGAGGAATTTAATAGTAACGTAATGACCATAAAATGTGCAACCCCTTGTAAAATGTCGAAAATTTTAATCCAGAAGTCGACATTTTAATACGAAGTGTTGACCCTTGGGGACCTAATATCAATATTTTTACTTTTTTGCTACCTTACAGGTAGAGCAAGTATTGTGATCGTCAAAAAATTGAACTCTAGATTTTGATGGATGTCGACGTCTTATGACCCCCCGAACCCTAAAAAGTGGTTTTCGCAATGCCGTCTGTCTGTCTATCTGTTTGTAAGTCTGTACCTCAGGCTGGAGCCTAAACTATTTTACCGTTTGGGCTAAAGCTTGGTATCTAGGGTGTTCATAGGTTTACCCCGAGGAATACTTGGAATTGGATATCTAACCTTACAATTAAGGGTTGTTTCTTTAGGGCAGAAAAAGAAATAATCGATTTTATCAAAATCAGCTTTAACGATTTTGATTAGATTTAATTTCTAAGCTTTGATCAATATTACAAACCAAATGGCTACTCTCAACTTTTCGTCAAAATGAATTTAAGGGTTCGGTCTGATGCATAAATTCTAATTTTTAATTTTATCTCCGTAAGTCTTTGAGATATGAATATTAATTATCATTGCATACATACCGATCTATTTAAAAAGGAACATATTTTACTGGAAATATATTTTTAAAAACCAAAAGTTTTCAAGCTATACACAAATATAGACCTATATTTATTCTAACCTTGCCAACACTTTAAGGTAAAGTATTACGACCGTAAAAAAAAATCTAGCCTGATATGTTGATGGTTGTCGATGTTTCATGTTCCCCCGAACCATAAAAAGATGTTTTTACAACGCCGTTGGTCTGTGTATCTGACTAACCCTAAAATTGATAGCAGTTTACTAAAGGTTGAAAAGAGAACAATTCAATTTTCTCAAAATCGGCGAAAACGATTCTATCTCGCCCATATTAGACTCTATAGTCAATAATTACCTATTTTATTGGTCAAAATTTATAAAAGAGAAATTTAATAGCTATGCGATAACCATAAGATGTGCATCCATTAGTAAAACGACTACAAATTTAACCGGAAGTCAAAATTTTAATACTAAGTGTTGACCCTTGGGGACCCAGTAATGATATTTTTATTGGTCCAAATATACAAATGAAGACATTAGTTTAAAAATATATAATTATGAAATTTAAAACCAGGAGTCAAAAAATATTTTACGTATGCATACCACAATTTTTTCTCGGGTTCGCTAGTTTATATTCCATTATAAATTTTGAGTAAAGATCTCCATTTTTTAAACAATAGAGCGAGAAATTCCGTGTGGAGTCCCGTACCATTTATTTTGAATCTTGCTTGCTGGTAGCCAAAAGAAGAAAAACAAAGTACGGATGTTTGCAGAAATGTATATTTTAGACGTAATTTTTTTAGGCATTTTCGAGTTACTTTTAGGCATTTCTAAGTAATTTCAAGGCATTCATGTTGAATTAGTATTAAAAAAATACTATCTGTATTTTATAATTGCATAGACCTACATTTTTTCAACACACTTGATTGTGTTGGTGTAAGACCATAAAGTAGTCAATGAACTTTGATTCCTCTTTGCTTGTATCGTAGTTAAATACACATTACTGGTGGGACACTATAGTTGGAAAGGGACAGCGATTAATTTTGAAATAAATATTTGTAAATCTATATTATATTTATCAGAATGCAAGAATTTAGTTGACAGAGGCTTTTAATTGCATAGGCATTTTTATGTTTTATTTTACCATTTTGTTGAGTGCGTGTTTAATAATGTCATGTGTATTTATTACGAATTTTTGTACATAGTTTTAGGAATTTTTTTGAAAATTAGAAATATTTTTCTCAAATTTTTAAGATATTTCGTAGCTCAGTTTTTTCATCATTTTTAAGTCATCAAAATCCATTCATAACAAATTGCTGAGTATAGTCATCGAGTTTTCTCAATCACACCGCAACTGCATAGCTCCACATGAACCATGCTCTCATATTTGTTCTTTCTACCTTCTTACTATTAGTATCGATATTCACGTCAGATGATCATTTTTCATTGTCAAAAATCGTACGAAGTAAACAAAGTGTCATAATAAGGCTTATGATGCTTTCTTATTAGAGATGTTGGGGGGTTAGGGATGAGGAAGTTTGAATTAATGGGAGGTTTATCCACCTTTGTATGAATAGATGGTGGAAAACCCTTTAGGAAAAACACTCTTAGCACATCCGACCAAGATTCGAACCCTGATCTTCCCATCATCGGCAGCCAGTCTATTGTGAGAGAAACGCCCCAGACCATGTGGCCACTGAAATGGATTATCTACATTATTGTTTTAGGGTGACTTGTATTACAACGAAATTCAGCGATCACAGCTCTGGCTTATATTGTTGCCAATCACACCACGGATAAAACAAAGCTCCAAAGTCTGATCAACTTTTACACGCTGTGAACAATATAATACTCAAAGAGGTGATCGCTATTTACTAGGGATGGGCGACTATAATCGATATATCGATCAATTGTTTTGTTGTAACGAATTGATTATTTCTACCGATTCAGAGTAGGGGTGTTCGATCTTGGATCGATCTTTTGAAAAATCGATTATTTGCCCTCAATTAATCGATTTTTGGATCGATTCAAAGGCCTCGATCTGATTCACGTATCGATTCTTTCCCTAGCAATTTCTAAAAGATCGAATCTAAAGATCAAAATAAATCCAAACTTCGAACCAATTAAAGGAAATTTAATATTGTTGTCTTTAGGAAATGTTTTGTTGACTATTAGTACTAGGAAAATTCCGAAACCAAGTCTTGCAATCTTGGGCTAATAATTAGTTATTATTTGTCTAAAGTTAGTAAAGTGAAGAGAATAATCCACTGATATGTGCTTTTCACGTCTAGGCTCTGTAAATGATCACATCACGTTTTTATTCTGTAATATATTTATAGTGACGTGTTGGCCAATATAGTTAATTAGTCAATAGTTTGAAAGTATTTCGTAAAAAC
>CABFOW010000868.1:147856-175741 GCA_902141385.1 Timema californicum | reverse complement strand
ATTATTTAAATAACTGCCATCTGTGGTTACCACAAAAAAAATTAAATATCTTCCAGAGGCATTTAATAAGTCATACATTTTTGCTGCCCCCTCCCCTTAATTCATTTTGACGCCTCCCACACTCCTCCCCTAAATACATTTTTGCTGCCCCCACTCCTCCCCTCGGTGTAAATTTCTAGATTCGCCACTTTTTGTTAGTGTGGAGAAAACTTTATTTACATGAATCGTTAGATCGATATTTGGAAGATCGATTCAATGCACTCGATTTATTGCCTGAATCGATACTACGCCTCTTGATCTAGATCGATCCAGAGAATCGATTCAAAGCCCATGAATCGAACATCCCCAATTCAGAGGCTCGTTATGTATTCTCTTTTTCACGATTAAAAAAAAAACCTAATTCTAATATAATAATTTATTAATTTGAAGTCATTAGTAATTTTTCAAAAATATTAAATTTTTTAACAACTTTACACATATTGATGAATTCCATAGTTAAATAAGGTAAGGATTGAAAACCAATTCAATTCTTGTTAAATGTTTTGCTGTTGAATATTATTGCAAAATCAAAAGTTACGAAGGCCGATCAGAGTAAAAAATGTTTCATGTCTTATTATTGGAATGTATCTTAATGCTAAAATGTGGCTTATCTACTCAATAGAGAGCTCTATTGCTCGAGGTATGCGAGCCATCTGTTGAGCAAGTATTGAAACTCCATCTTGGCTGATCTGTTGGTCGTAGCCATGTGGTTAATAAAGTCTTATTATTTATTATTCAACAAGTTTTGTGTTTGGCAATTTTGTATTTATCTTGATGACAAACAAATAACATGATAACATAAGAGCGAAACCAAAACGATAATTCTTAAGGTGGTTAATAATAGAGGGTAATGATAAAGGTATTAGTTTAACTTTACTAATTTACAGGGTCGTCCATGCCCGAGCTATGATAGTGGGTAGGGGGGGGGAGGGGGAGAGAGGTTTGCTATTCCTTCCATCTAGCCCCTTCCAAAGACCCACATTGAAATGTTTAAAACATTTATAACATATTTTGGTTTCTCTAAAGTTTTTAATTACGTACTCAACAATTTAATGAAGTAAATTGTTAAAGTGACACTCTTTTTTGTTAGTAAGGAAGAGTTCAGAGGAAATGTATCGACTTTATCGTGGAGGGAGGGGTGGGGAGTGTGGGGGCCAAATTATATCCCCCTACACACACGCGTGCTCGCGCACCTGGAAAACTTTCTGCTGGGCACTGGCATTATAATTGCACTGTAAAGATACTAAAAATACATTCAATATACTTCGTTTTGTCTGTTCCCAGACGAGAAGATTATGATGAAATGTTGACAATTGTTTAAAATGTGGTGACAGGCTTTAATTGGAAATGCGTCTAGTGGATGTGGCGATCAAATACTACGATTGTAAATCTAATAGGTGTTAAATGTTGAAAGAAAAAAAATAATTGTAAAGCAAGCTAGAAGATTAAAAAAATCTTAACAATGTTTTCTTGTCAAAGAAAACATAATTCCAGTCTCCTCCCCCTTGCCCGTTACTGCGGGTGCTCATGGTACAGACGGACAAGATTTGACGCCCAGCCTCCAATGGCAATACAGTATATTACCAAAGTGATTCCTTGGACCATCGATGCGAGTGTTAATTTAATTAAAATTAATGTTCTTCATTGTGTATAATAGGTTTTTTATATATGTAAAATACTATATTTTTTTTAGTGGAAGACATTACTGACGGGGAGGGACATGGCATCCAGTTCAGTCGCCTGTATGTAGACTATTTGATGCTCTGGTGACATAAAGCGTTGCTCAAAGGTACATTTATGGAGGCTATCTACAAGTCGTGCCCACAATGAGATTAAGATTGTGCTGACAGTGATTATGAATGTATAGAGCCAGTAGTGATCCAACCAAACGGTGACCTGGCGGTCTAGGGGAAAGGTGTCGGACCTCTGTGCTGGGGGCCCGGGGTTCAATCCTCGGTCCCGGCACAGATTTATCTGATTGCCAAACCCTTCCTTCACCTTTGACAAGACGTGTATTAATCACAACTTGTGAATGTGTGGAATGCCAGGCCTCCACCGTGGTTCGGATTCCACGTTAAGCTCTAGGTCCACCATTTCATCTCACAATCACTCTACCATTACACATTAGCGTAAGTGCGTACAACCCGAACGGGTAGTAAGACGTGGTGCTAATAATAAAATAACCAAACCCTGGTGACCGTTGGGATGATTTCCCTTTCGGGAAAAATACCTGTGTTGTCAACCTGGGAATCCAGCCCAGAATCCCTAGGCTCGTAGCCACGTGCTCTGAACACTACACCACGGGGACCGCGATGTCCTAATGGTGCGGTACACCCAATAGGCGTGTTTCACGGTTGACCTGGCATCGATGCGAAATGTTTATGACCGAGACGATACCAGAGCTCGGTCCGGTAACGATTTCCTTGGCCAGACTAAACAGTATGGTTACGACCAATGAGCTGAGAGTCTGTGCGCCAATTTTAAACAAGTACGACCTCAATGATGGATTTTCATGAATATAGTTTCGTTGTGAAGGAAGATGGGAGATTATTTAAATCAGATGATGGATATCAAGTATCATTTGGAAAAAGTGACAGTGAGTATAGTTTTTAACTTATATTTAAAACTACAACATAAGCTTTTGATACCGTATCATTCGGGACTGTTTATAACATCCGTTCTTTTCAGTTAAGTCTTGGATTTTTTTTTAACAAATAGGTTTATTTGTGTTAATTATTCAATATAATTACTATCATTTGTTCTTATTACTTATGTTCATTTATTAATAAAATGAAATCAGGACTGATTTACTATAGGCCAAATAACCAAACCACATATTTTTAATTACGTTTTTGTGAGAACATGCGCAAACGTAGACACAACAACTCATTTGTTTTTTCTACTTTTTAGATGAACACTGATTAAACCCAGAGTTTATATTATTAGTGGTAATCCATTAATATACTTAATTTTATTAATTTGTTCTAATCGTAGCCCAAGTCCCTACCATAATACCCTTTGTAAAAGGTATTTGTGCGGAAAACGTGTTTATTAATTTACTATGCGACTAGTTTGACTAGTTAAAATGAATTGTCCCCTTAGTTAGTTGAATGTGAATACCTAAGAACAACATAAACAGGTAATATTTTTATAGATTTACAGCAGACCCTCATTAATTAATCCAAGTTATTATGTTTTTTTGTTGTTGTAAAAACACTGTATTATTATCGCATGAAGAATATATTACACATACTTATTTGCAATTAATTAATGGTCTAAATTATGGATAGGCCTACAAGTGAATCTTTAGCCCCGATGGCAGGAAGCTGCTTAGTATATGTAGCGTGTATGAGTTAAGAGTCGGCGGGAGATAAATTGTCTGTATTGAAACTACAAGATCATCTGAAAGAAAGAATATTTCAAAAACTATAATACCAATTCACTAACGGTTTTTTAATTTCTCTTCTTCTATAATTATAGAAATTAACAATACCGAGAAAAAATAAAAATATTTATTGTTAAACATCAATTAAAATTAAAATAATAAGTTTTACGCTAAATGTTGAAATAAATAAAAACAATCCAAACAATTGATATTAAAAAAATTGTTATTTAAAAAAGTTAAGGAAATTTTAAAAATTACATATTTTATACCGTTTCCACAAAAAACGTTCTTTCCAGGCCCAACATAAAATAATACTGTAGCAGGCTATTTGGTTACACGTAGTTCAGCGGTTTTCTCCCAGGGCTACACTAACGTAAAGTTTCCCCCACCACATAATAATGCTCACTGTCTCTCTTTGTGCGACTGTCTCATTAAAAACATACAAGTGCAGAAACTTTGGCAATGATTGTGAAGGGGAGAAGGGAATGTAGCGGTCAATTAATATTTTTATTTACGATTGTAGACTTTAACTTACAACTCTTTGAGTAAAAATACCCGCCTCGGTGGTCGCACGGTCTAATGTGCTAGTCTCATGTTAAGCTAGATGCCAAGGATAGGGAGATCAGGGTTTGATCCAGGCCGGGTGCACTGTAGGGGAATTGGTGACCTGGTGGTCTAGGAGTAAGGTGTCGGACTGCTGTTCTGGGGGTCCGGGGTTCAATCCTCGGTCCCGGCACAGATTTATCTGATTGCCAAACCCTTCCTTCACCTCTGACAAGACTTGTATTAATCTCAACTTGTGAATGCCAGGCCCCCATTTTTCTTAGCACCGCGTCCTACTACCTGCTCAGGCTATATGCCTATGTATTAATTACACTAATGGGTTAGGGATGATGTAGGTGTAATTTATGGGAAGTGCGCTCACATTTGCGTGGAGAAAGAGTGGGGAAACCCTTTAGGGGAAACTACCCTCAGTGCACCCAGGTGATATTGAACCCCGATCTTTATTGCTCGGCATTATAGTCTAACACGAGACCATGCGGCCACCGAAGCTGGTATGTGGATTATTCAAAGTTGTAATGGTTGCTTTACGATATTGGAGTTTTGACAATACACTTAGCTGCTTCATATGCAAATGTTAGAACATTATTTTTTCACTACGTCTTTCTACTCGACGGGGATATCCGCAAATTTATATTTTGGAGAATATAAGGTAGGATTCTTGAGGAAGTATACCCGCATTTGCATGGAAAAAACTTGGGAAATAATTTGAACTAAAGTAAGAGAACCGTATGTACACCCAACAGGAACTCAAGCCCCGATTTCTTAATTGCCATAAAATTAGGATAGACGAAACTAACGTCTTTTCCCACATGCTCACCTGTGTGGGTAGCATGGTATAAACTACACACATCATTACAAAGTACTCTAATATATAGTTAATATATATAGATCTTTACTATAATTATATAAATAAATCACTATCGGTGGATACGCGGACTTAATGTCAGGTTCATAATTATGTTTTTCTGGGGATAGGCAATCTTGGAAGCAGGAACTGAGGACAAATTTCCAAAAAAGGTTTCTCCCTCTCCCTTCACATAAATTCGGGCACATTTATCACTAATCCTACAATATTAATCCTTACCCTACTAACATGTTTATAACCCGTGTTGTTCGGACAGGCAATAATGAGCATAGTGTACATTATATATATATATGTATAATTTAAAAAAAGCAATAATTACCAAAAATATTAAAATATATTAATTATATTTTTATATGACTATTGGTGACCTGGCGGTCTAGGGGTAAAGTGTCAGACTTCTGTGCTGGTGGCCGGGGTTCAATCCTCGGTCGCAGCAAAGATTTATCTGATTACCAAACCCTTCCTTCACCTCTGACAATACATCTTGTGAATGTGGGGAATGCCAGGCCTCCACCGTGGTTCGTATTCCACGTTAAACTGTAGGTCCTTCATTTCATCTCACAATCACCCTACCATTACACATTAGCGTAAGTGCGTATAACCCGAACGGGTAGTAAGACGCGGTGCTAATAATAATAATAATAATATGACTATTATTATCGCATTTTCTAAGCATACTCTTTATTATATTATTGTAACTGTTTTATTCAGGATTTCTCTAACCATTCAAATTGCCATATTATATATTAATTATTCTAACTTGAAATTAAGAATTTAGAGGAAATGTACACGCATTTACGTGAAGGCAAAGTTGCAAACAATTTCGTAAAAACTCATGTATTCTATAGTTTTTTTAAAAGCAACGCGTCTTATTACCTGTTCAGATTGTACGCTTACTACGTTAATGGGTAATTGATGAGATAGGTATAATTTTAGGAAGTGCACCCGACTGGGATTGAACCCCGATCTCTTCGTACTTGGCAGTCAAGTCTAACATGAGAGTAGCTCTATAGTCTAGACCGGGTGGACTGCGGTCTCACACACACATATCTAACTAAGTTTGCTACAGTTTGTTTTGTTTTGCAATTCTACGAAATTTGCCTTTGCAAACCGTATTGGCTGTTTTATTTCACTAATAGTTTCTCATCAGTTGCTTTGAACAAGAAATTTCCCCTTATTTTCTCTCCAATGAGAACAAATCCCAATGTAGAAAATAATTACTAACGCTCTGAAGTACTGTGACAGACTTGATAACTAAAATGCCGTTTTGAAATCAACTCCCGCTGAAACTTAATCTTAGTTTATTGTATTTGCTACCAGACATAAAATTAATTTTACGAAAGACAACACCCTTTTCGGTGGCCGCATGGTCTAAGGCGCTACTCTCGCAGTATACTTGATTGCTGAGGACGGAAATATCAGGATTCGACCCTGGTCGGGTGCACTGAGTGTGGCTTATCCTAAATGGTTTTACAATCTATCCTTTCTAATGCGGATGCACGTCCTCTAAATTCAACCTTCTTAATCTCTAACACATTAGCGTGATTACTGCATAGGTGTACCCCGTAAGGGTAGTAAGACGTGGTGATAAAATAATAAATAAAACAAGAAAACAAACAGGTCACAAGTCGCTAATTTATTATTTAGTAAACATTTCCACGTAAAAAAAAGCCATCTTGAAAATCATACATGATGTATTTTTTTAAAGATTTGATAGATGTTATAACAAATCTAAGATGCCAAATTCTTAGGCCCGTTTACTGTCAAGCTGTTTTATTTGTTCTTATTTATTTTTATTAGTTTTATTTTACAGAAGATGAATATCACTATTTTTCGAAGAAACTTTTAAAATAAGAGAAATGATTTCCAAGCTACCTGACCTTGAAGTTTCATCTTTCCATCCTTCAGATGCCAATCTGCCAGAAAAGATGGATGTGTGTGTTTGTATATATAAAGAAAGAGATATTTTAAATATCTCTAAATACATAAAACTAAGACTAAGCTTAAACCAAATGTTCAAAAAGAAAGTAATCTAGAAGCAATCAAGGCTTGGAATGTATCTTACCTACTGGAGAAATGTTATTGGTCTCAATTAATAATAATACTAATTTAGCACCACGTCTTACTACCCGTTCGGGTTATACGCTTTAAGTATTAATTACTCTAATGGATTAGGAATTGGGAAGGTTGAATTAGAAATTAGAGGATGTGAATCCACATTTGAGTGGAGGGAGAGTGGAAAACCATTTAGCAAAAACCACCCCCAGTTCACCCGACCGAGATTCGAACCTGGATCTCCCCGTCCTCAGCAGTCGAGCTCAACACGACAAGTGCGTTAGCCAAATACGCCACCGAGGTGGGTTATCGATCTCAATTAAAATCAACATAAATTTACAGTTGAGTATAAATATCCATGTTAATAGGTCATAATTAGGGCTCGGATGTTTATGACATATAATATATTTAGTTTCGCCTTGAATTTAATGCGTAATGAACTATACACATTTCTTATTTTACCCTGACTCCAAATATACACATTTTATTTTGCATTAAAGTGCATATTTTGAGCAGTTTTCAATTTTAAGCCATATTTCCACAATTTGGGGAGCATAAAGTCATATTTCGACTAAAATTATCTAAATAGCTGATATTTCTAATTTTTCTCGTACTTCGCATTTTATATTGTAAATACTCTCCTAGTTATCTTTAGAATATTTATGTGAATTAGTTGTGAGCTTGTCAGATCAGTAATTAAATACTTGTTGGCTAATTTTTTTTTACTTCAAGTTACTTCATTGATTTGAGGTATATTTTTAATAATATTCATTATCATCAACATACATTTTTATGCATATTTGTTAATTTTTAAGTCATATATTAGTATTTTTAAGGGCTTATTTGCATGCATATTTTGCAATTATTAACGTCATAAACATCCGAGCCCTATTCATAATTATATCATAAAACAGTCCTACGAGAGCCCAAATAGGCTGGTGCAGATCATGGTGTTAAATGTTGTGGTATATGTCGTGGTTTTGTTGGTATAAGTATTAATATACCCTATATGTTTAAAATAATAATTAATAGAGGCGAATAAATACATTAATATTTAAGTTAAAAACGCAAGCTCAATACCTACGCTGCTCAATAGGTTTTCAAAGTGCAAGTATAGGCCTACCTAGTTGGTTGCCATTGATGACGCAGCCAAATTTTGAATTACAGCTGAGTGCAGTGGGCAATTTACCTTACCATAACTTAAAATTAATTTAATTCATGAGGAAGTTCCTTAAGATTCGCCATCCTTATTCTGTGTCTTAAATCCAGAGGAAGATATGGAAAGCTTGTACCAGGACTCATAATAATCATCATCAACTGTTTCCAGCCTTTGGCCAGGTCAGTTTAGTAAAATGCCTCCATCTTCCTCTGTTCTTCCATCATTCTTCCTCCTTTCCCTTCTTCCTATTTTTCCTCCTTTACATTCTTCCACTCTTATCTTCTCACGCTCACGCTTGCTGTTATCTGCTCCTGCCATCTCTTTCTTGGTCTCTTACCTTCATACTCTATCTCCATAACTCTCCTTGGGATTCTTACTCTTTACATCCTCATTGCATGACCACACCATCTCAGCCTTGCTTCCTCTACTACCTCATGTACTCGCTGAAGCCCCACTCTGGTCCGAACAGCTTCACTCCTAATTTTGTTTCTCCTTGTGCCCGCTAACATGCTCCTTAGAAACTTCATTCCCATGGCCTTCACTTTCCTGTTCTTTTTTACATACAGCGTCCATATTTCTGCTACATGTGTGACTATGGGTACAAAGTATGCCCTATATATCACTTTCTTACACTTTAAGGGCACTTCTATTTTCCTTAGCAGCTCTCTTACACATCTATAAAATATCTCCCTCTGCTGCCCTCTTCTTCTTATATCCTCTTTACTCCCTGCCTTCCCTTTGCCCCAATCACACTTCCTAGATACCTTACACTCTGCAAATTTCTCAGATCTTATCCATCCAGCTTTATCACTTTTTTTAAAGGTCTTACGCGCTTCCTTGTTATTACCATAACTTCACCTTTCTTCATGCTAAATTTCATCCCACACTCTTTCACTTCCTTATTCCATACCTGTTCCTGCACGTCTTCTTTCTCTCCCCTCCCTACCCCATACCATCAAATCATAAGCAAGCATCATTTATTTCATTCTTTCCTCCTCTACTTTTCTTGTTACTCTATTCATGATCATTTACATTACCATAATAAAGAGTAGGGGTGATAAGGCACTACTCTGCTTCACGTAGTTCTTTTTTAAACATTGGGATCCACTTCACCCGCTCCTTCTCTATCTTACCACAGCTTATATTATCCTCAAACATACCTTTTACTCACATTACGACTCCTCCTCTTTCCCCTTCCGCCTCCTCCATAGCTTTCCAGACTTTATTTATATCCATGCTGTCTTATGCTAAGACTTGTATTACTTTTTTTCTTTAATTTTTTTTACAGATGAGAATATATGGGTGCTTCGGAATGCTACGCCATATGATGAGGAAGCTACAGAGACGTTTATCAACCTTGTAGGCAGTGACCAATATCAGAATCTCCTTAAAGATAAGAAATCAATAAAAATAAAAGTTTGGGGGAAAATATTTAAAGAAATGACTTCTATGGGTTATAAGATTGCTTCAAACGCTAAAGAAGGAGGAGTAAAATGTTCACAAAAATGGAGAAACTTAAAGAGAAGTTATCTTCAGTTTATCCAGCGTGTGAAAACAACGGGAAAAGACACAAAACTACCGCCAAAACACTACGACCTACTGCACAACATTTTGACAAACAAACATAAAATAAACCCACTTGCTGTTCTAGATAAAATGAAAGTGTGGAGCACAAACAAAAAACACAATCTCAAAGTTTCTACTGAATCAACAAACACACACATCATTTCAACCAACAATCTTCTATCCACATCGAGCAATCTTACATCCACACCGAGCAATCTTCCATCCACATCGAGCAATCTTTCATCCCCACCGAGCAATCTTCCATCCACACCGAGCAATCTTCCATCCACATCGAGCAATCTTCCATCCACATCGAGCAATCTTCCATCCACATCGAGCAATCTTCCATCCACATCGAGCAATCTTCCATCCACATCGAGCAATCTTCCATCCACATCGAGCAATCTTCCATCCACATCGAGCAATCTTCCATCCACATCGAGCAATCTTCCATCCACATCGAGCAATCTTCCATCCACATCGAGCAATCTTCCATCCACATCGAGCAATCTTCCATCCACATCGAGCAATCTTCCATCCACATCGAGCAATCTTCCATCCACATCGAGCAATCTTCCATCCACATCGAGCAATCTTCCATCCACATCGAGCAATCTTCCATCCACATCGAGCAATCTTCCATCCACATCGAGCAATCTTCCATCCACATCGAGCAATCTTCCATCCACATCGAGCAATCTTCCATCCACATCGAGCAATCTTCCATCCACATCGAGCAATCTTCCATCCACATCGAGCAATCTTCCATCCACATCGAGCAATCTTCCATCCACATCGAGCAATCTTCCATCCACATCGAGCAATCTTCCATCCACATCGAGCAATCTTCCATCCACATCGAGCAATCTTCCATCCACATCGAGCAATCTTCCATCCACATCGAGCAATCTTTCATCCACACCGAGCAATCTTCGATCCACACCGAGAAATTTTCAACCTGCAAGCAACCTTCATCTATCCACACTAAATATTCAATTAGATTCAACAAACCCTCAACCATCCACATCATTACATCATACACATAATAACCTTGGCAATAGCAATCCCCCCAACAATGAATCAATATCACAATTAAAAATGGATAAATCTTCTGCAAGGCCTCGTAAAGTGACTTGCAATGATATTTTTAATTTGATTAAGGCAGATGCCAAAGCCCAAGAACAGAGCTTTAACAAATTGTGTAACCTCTTGAGAAAACAAAACGAACAGAGGGAGAGGTTAACAGACACACTTGTAAAGTTTTTTAATAATACCAGTACTGATAACAACAAAAAAAGGGGGAAAATTCCTTCAGATTCAGAATGAAGCCTTATGTTGAAAGACCAATGTCACAGTATTATACAAAATAGATCTTACCTCAAAGTCAAAGATGGGCATATTTATAGATATTTAAATTTTCCCAACAAGTACCTATTAATAACATTATTTTATTCACGTGCATGATTTTATTTGGTGTATTCTAGTAAGCATAGGACTAGTATGGTGTGTAATTACTATTATTATTACCAGTACATTTGTAATGTGTTACTCATTTTTCTTTTATTTGTGCTTTATTTTTGTACAATTTTATCATATTTATTTGATTACATTTATAAATAGTTATACTAAGTTTTATAAGATGATATTATATTTTTTTAAACTTACCACATTCCTAGAAAGTTTTCAAGCCTATGCTCTCAAACTCATATATTTTTGTTATAGCCTACAGCATAAGTTATAGATTTGTTGATAGTAACATTTTAAACGCTATTATTCTCAAGCATTACAACACCGGTTTTCAACCTGTGGTACGTGAGGTGTTGACCAGTGGCACGCGTGGGTGTAAGAAGAGGCGGGAAGGGGGCAAGAATTTAAAACATTAATATTAATTAATCTTCAATAATATTGTTGTCACTTCCACTCTATTCACATTTTAAAAATACAATATGTAGTTAAATCTTACTTAATCATTAAGCAAGAATAAGCTACTTTAACTTTACGGCGCTAAATAAAAATCTTAAAAGTAGGCTGGATTAGCTAAACAGAAGTGCACCTACATTTGTATTATTAATGGGGAAAACCACAGCGACTGAATTTGATAATTCATTAGCTTTATGAAGAAAACATGTTTATCCATTGCCAATAATGGGCCTAAATAAATTATGTATTGGTATTCTATTTATAAAACTTTGTACATTAATGTGTTGTGTTTTTACACTGTTTTCATCTAACCCATTCATTTGGTAGTAAAAATTAGGTTCAAAATGTCATTTTATGTTATAATATATTTTCTTATGTTATAATGCATTATCTCATCACTACAAAAGGTATTAACATATTGTCCTATTTCCACACATATTTCACATCTTTGAATCAAACTGTTGTATGCGCTTTGAAATATCCCTGTCTTCATTCAAATAGTTTTAAACTTGCTGTTGTAAAGGCTTCTAATTCATTTTTTGAATACGAATACACTAACATGTCTCGTTCAATATCTTCATTCAAAAAAATATCCAAAGGATTAATGTCGGGCGGTTTGAGGGGGCAGGGGGAGGGGGGCGGTCATGCGTCTTCAATAAAAGGTTTCAATCCCCGTCGAGTGCACTAAGTTTTATTCTTCCTAAATGGTTTTCCACACTCCGTGCAGATATGGGTAAACTCCCTCTAAATTCAACCTACCTAATCCCTAACATATTAGCGTAATTAATAGATAGGTTTACAAACCGCCCAAGTATTAAGACGCGGTGCTTAAAATACAGTGTGTCGAAAATGGTTGTAAGACTATTTGAATGTAGCCAGGGATGTTTCGAAGATGTGTAAGTGAAAGGACAGCATTTATAACACATTTTTTTAGTGATAGACTGTCAGGAAAATACATGTGACCCACGTAATTATTAGATTTAAGAAAGTTTAGATGTTTATTTATATGGAAACAGTGTAAAGTAAGTGATAGGAAATGAAGCCAACCTGAAAAGATAATAACTAGACCTTGGTAGAAACCAACACACTTCTTGCTTGCTTGCAACATACTGGCTTGGTAACCAGAATCCAAAAAAAGTTTAATAATGCTCAGCTGAAAAATTAATTGTCAGTTGACATGTCAAGTTGAAATTAATGGGAGGAGGCTTGAATAAGCACGTGGCTAATGTTATAAAATATTTACAGCTAGGAATATAAATATATACAACAAAAAATTATTAAACACATTCAAGCTGTCAACTGATTTTGCTATAAACTCAAATTAGGTTAACACAAAAGAAAAATATTCAAAATATATATACAATCAAATTAAAACATTATAAATAAATGTAATATCTAATATATCTTCAGTAATATCATTTTTTTTTCATTTAAATAACTTTGTATTGGATAATTTCTTTATAATTTGTGATTGTATTCCTATTATTTATAAATTATAACAATAACGTTCCTTATTACAATTAAATATGTCGTCTTTTATGAACTCGAAGGTTTCCAAAATCTCTATAGGGTTTAACCAAACAGTCCTTACAGGTTAAAGCAGAGTCACCCGACCAATGAAATTTGTCATAAAACAAAGCCTTTGTCCTGGACCTGCACTGCAAATAGTGTTAAGTAAATTAGAATTGCTAGAAACCCGAGCGTCATGTGCTCGTCTTGGCCTACAAAAACGTTAGTAAATATTTTTCCTGAAGTGCGCACACTTTGAAAAATGATTGACTTTCCAATTTTTATATCCGTGTAGCCTTATTGTTGCTTTTTCGGGGCTTTCACAGGTATGTGAGATCCATCAATGGCTCCAATCACACCTAAAAAAGTAAAAAAAAAAATGTTATGGTTTAACAGAAACAAGAATCTCAAGATAAATTATTTGGCCTATTTTTCACTTACTAGTACTAGTTTAATTAATTAAATAACCAATATACATCAGGGATATATTTATTTTTAGTGGTGGCTCGTGTATAGGCACTGCAGAACTGCAGCACCCCCTATTTCCACTTGATATTATCGATAACATTTAATATAATGAGTTCTTTTTTCTTTAATTCTTTCTTTATTTTTGTTGTACAATATATATTCATTAAGCTTAGTGTCAGTACTTCAGTAGACATCCCCAGTTTATGAAAAAGATACAAACATCTTTGTATGGAACTGTGCGCTTCACAGTGCCAGCAACGTGGTGTTTGACTGTTTTGCGCATGCGCATATAAGAGGGGCGTGGGGAGGAAAGCGGGACTGCCAGGTAGAGAGAGCACCGTTTCTCTCGCAGTGCCGGCTCTGACGTGATGATGGAAGGAAGTTTATTTTATTCAACGTGTGCTGTGCTTAAAAACCGTGTACCATATTCTTGAATGTGATAAAAAGTAGAAGAGTGTAGAATTATATCACTATTTCTAGAGCAGCACCCCCACTAATTTTAGCTACGAGCTGCCACTGTTTATTTTAAAGCCTATTGTTTTATCACCGCGTCTTACTACCTGTTCACGTTGTATACGCTTATATGATAAGTTCTCTAATAGGGTAGGAATGTAGAAGGAAGTGTTTTAGAGGTAATATGTCCGTATTAGCGTAGAAGGAGTGTGGGAAACCTTTTAGGAAAACCACCCTCAGTAGACTTGACCGGAGTTTCAACACGATCTCTACGTCATAAGTATGCCAGTCTAACAAGAGAATAACACCTTAGGCTGTTCGGATCCTGGGGCGAGTTATTCTGTATTGTTTCACTATAATTGAACTATCCCTGTTAAGGCTGTAAGCTACTAATAAAACTTAGCTAATCAAATTGTGAGTGAATGACATATGACCAAAGATGGGTGTTAATTTATTTTAATAGAGACATGTTGACAAAAATGAACAATACAAATTAAGGAAAATATTTCAATTGGATTTAAATTAGGTAGGCCATAGTAAAATTATTAGGTAGGCCTATCACAATGTTAAATAAGGCAGGTTATGTTATTTGTGTCAGTTAAAGCTTGCTTATGTTGTGCTGAATGATTTTAGGTCAGTTAGTAGTAGTAATAGTGGTAGTAGTAGTAGTAGTGGTGGTGGTAGTGGTAGTAGTAGGGATAGTAGTGGTAGTGGTAGTAGTGGTAGTAGTAATGGTAGTAATAGTGGTAGTAGTGGTAGTAGTAATGGTAGTAGTAGTGGTAGTAGTGGTGGTGGTAGTAGTAGGGATAGTAGTGGTAGTGGTAGTAGTGGTAGTAGTAATGGTAGTAGTAGTGGTAGTAGTGGTAGTAGTGATGGTAGTAGTAGTGGTAGTAGTGGTGGTGGTAGTGGTAGTAGTAGGGATAGTAGTGGTAGTGGTAGTAGTGGTAGTAGTAATGGTAGTAGTAGTGGTAGTAGTAATGGTAGTAGTAGTGATAGTAGTAATGGTAGTAGTAGTGGTAGTAGTAGTAGTAGTAGTAGTAGTGGTAGAAGTAGTAGTAGTGGTAGTAGTAATGGTAGTAGTAGTGGTAGTAGTGGTGATAGTAGTAATGGTAGTAGTAGTGGTAGTAGTAGTAGTAGTGGTAGTAGTAATGGTAGTAGTAGTGGTAGTAGTGGTGGTGGTAGTGGTAGTAGTAGGGATAGTAGTGGTAGTGGTAGTAGTGGTAGTAGTAATGGTAGTAGTAGTGGTAGTAGTGGTAGTAGTAATGGTAGTAGTAGTGGTAGTAGTAATGGTAGTGGTAGTAGTAGTAGTGGTAGTAGTAATGGTAGTAGTAGTAGTGGTAGTAGTAATGGTAGTAGTAGTGGTGGTAGTAGTAATGGTAGTAGTAGTGGTAGTAGTGGTGGTGGTAGTGGTAGTAGTAGGGATAGTAGTGGAAGTGGTAGTAGTAGTAATGGTAGTAGTAGTGGTAGTAGTGGTGGTAGTAATGGTAGTAGTGGTAGTAGTAATGGTAGTAGTAGTGGTAGTAGTAATGGTAGTAGTAGTTGTAGTAGTAGTGGTAGTAGTAATGGTAGTAGTAATGGTAGTAGTAGTGGTAGTAGTAGTAGTGGTAGTAGAAGTAGTGGTAGTAGTAGTGGTAGTAGTAGTGGTAGTAGTGGTAGTAGTGGTAGTAGTAATGGTAGTAGTAATGGTAGTAGTAGTAGTGGTAGTAGTAATGGTAGTAGTGGTAGTAGTAGTGGTAGTAGTAGTAGTAGTAGTAGTGGTAGTAGTAATGGTAGTAGTAGTGGTAGTAGTGGTAGTAGTAGTGGTAGTAGTAGTAGTGGTAGTAGTAATGGTAGTAGTAGTGGTAGTAGTAGTAGTAGTGGTAGTAGTAATGGTAGTAGTAGTGGTAGTAGTAGTGGTAGTAGTAGTAGTAGTAGTGGTGGTGGTAGTGGTGGTAGTAGTAGTAGTAGTAGTAATGGTAGTAGTAATGGTAGTAGTAGTGGTAGTAGTAGTAGTAGTAGTAGTAGTAGTGGTGGTGGTAGTGGTAGTAGTAATGGTAGTAGTAGTGGTAGTAGTAGTAGTAGTGGTGGTGGTGGTAGTGGTAGTAGTGGTGGTGGTAGTAGTAGTAGTAGTGGTGGTGGTGGTAGTAATGGTAGTAGTAGTGGTAGTAGTAGTGGTAGTAGTAGTGGTTGTAGTGGTAGGCTTAATCTGGGTGTCTTGGCTTAGACTGGCTATGAAATGATAGCAATGGATTTAGCAAAATTAGGGTGTTACTTAGCCAACCATAGCTTTTTCATGGGGTTAGTAAAAACATATATATTTATATATCTATATCTGATTACGTACTGTACCTACCTACCTACCTAACCAAGCCCTTACGGTATAGGCAAGATACTGTTTATATAGCTCGAAAACCACACCGTTATTAATCCATCCTCACTAACTTTCACCAAACTTCCCTATCCTTGCATAGGCCACTCCCTTCCCTTCATCAACATCCACATACCGAGTCATACATGCTCGTTTATTCTGATTACATAATTAAACTATAATCAGGTAGACATATTAAGAATCTTTTAGAATATATGAAAATCAGTTTAAACACTAGCTCTTATTCTTTGTCCGTTAATTACCTAATTTATTTGGTTTCGGACTATTTAATAAATAACCTCACTTGAAAAACCCGCTTTCAGAATAAACTTGTCCTCGCTCTACAGGCTGTTCGAAAACTTATAGACCAAACTGCATATATAGCTTGTTTGAAACAAAAGTAATACAAAATCCCTATACACTTACATTCGGAAAGCTATGCTAATACCATTACATTATGTCCAAAGTTTCGGTGTACAGCGCCGGGATAACAAAGCAGTTCAAGCATGCGTGTACAACAGGTTGCATAGGATTTAGGCGCGCGGCACAACACACCTCGGACATCTTTGAGCACGGCAGCAGAGCATACCACAATTAATAGTGAACACACCAGTACATCTAGAAATGTAAATACATTTTGAGGGTCATCATTTAACGGTCCTACATCAACGAAAGGGCTAACATTATTACATGTGCAGTGCCGCACGCCCCAACGGGCAGTAAAACACAGTAAAAGAAAACAAAAATTTATCTTTATATCAATCCGATACCGGGATTTAAGTATTTATATGAATATAAGTATCGAAACAAAAGTGTCGAGTAAAAATGTATTGGTTTCGAAAGTAAAATATTGGTATTAGTAACGTTTCGATTAATTTTCTACATCTCCAGTTAGGTGTGTTATTTGTGGAGTGAGACGGCCTAGTGCCGGGATCACGATCAACCTAACATTCACCAAACATAACGTTCCCTCGACGTAAAGGGACTAGTGTGTGATCAGGATTCACGTAACGCAAGGTACCAACGCGAGAAAATCACAAACAATGAATTTGGACCGTTTGAACACAGACTGTTCCCTAAAATGAAACCCAAGCACTTACGTAGAGCTGGGTAGGTTACAAGTACTTGCAATTGAAGCTTACTGTATATACATAATAAAGTGTAACAAGAAACTACGACGTCTTAGAGTTCGTGAGACGCCGACAAACTATACCGAAGAAAGAGTATGCATTCCATAAACAAACAAATGAGGTACTAAATAGCCATGTTTACGTGGCTCACAAAATGATTGGCTAGTTAAAGCACTTGGTATCCTTCACGTAACGTTCACGTAATGTAAAAAGTTCTTCCCTGGATCACTTTTACGTTAAGGTGCTGCAGAAGGGAGTGCGAGTAATTTTACAGTTCTTATACCATTACATTTGTTTGGCCAGAATAGATAAAATATTGCTCCAATAGCAACATAGAGCTTAGTTTTCTGCACATGCTAATACAACAGATCTTGAATATCTGTCAAGGGTGTCCTGGGATTTTGTCAAAACTTTTTCTCTTTATTTAATTTTTTTTACAAAATTCCAGGACACCTTTTGCATATATTCAAGATCTTTTGATATGAGAATGTGCAGAAAACTAAACTCTCTATGTTGCTAATGGAGAAATATTTGATTTATTTTTGAAAAACAATTTATATTCTATAAAAACTGTAAAAAATACTTGCACTCCCTTCTACCACACCTTAAGTGAACGTTAACTTCATCGTGATGGCGCCAATTTAGAAACACGAGAACCTTTACGTTATGTTACGTTCCGTGTAAGTCAGGTGTACGTTATGTTGATAGTGATCCCTGAATCATGCAATCAACTTGACGTGACTGGGACATATCTGTACAGTGCTCTATTAACAGCGATAATTTGTTCCACGTTGTCTGGTGGAAACGAGGCGGCAACCTTTTTTAAAACAAACACATTATAACAGAGCGTCACCGGAGCACGGGGGACAGGTTCATAAACAAACAATTTAGTGATTAAGTAGTTTACCCGAACCTGTGGGTCAGGAGGTCTAAGGCGTCATACTTGTTATAGAGTGTATCGCCGGCAACAGGGAGTCTCGAATCTAGGTCGGGTGCATTGGTAGAGGGCAAAAGCGTGGAGCTGATACATTCATTTCCCCCATTTGTGTGATTTTGACATACTCATCTACGCTAATGCGGTTACATTTGCTTTAAAATACCCACTTTTATTTATCTGAACCCGACTGATTATATCAGTGCACGAGGATTTCTATGGGCGAGAGTGAAATGACTACATATTTTGCCGGACAAGTTATTTTCACATATCTTTCAGGGATCATGTACATGACACATTTGACATGAGCTAACGGCTTTATTTCCCCTCCGAAGGAAGTCGTGCTACGTTTTTATATCATTCGATAAAAATACATCGACTTCTTCTGAGTTTGAACTCACGAGTATCTGATCGTGTGGCAAGCACTTTACCCCAAGATCACAGAGGTCGACAAAATACTCTCTTAATTATTATTTCTCTTTAGATTAGGTATTTATTTCCCCCCATCCTCCACGTCTTACTAGCCGAAAAGTATATCCGCATATTTAAATCAATGAAACAGGAGATAAGGAAGGTAGAATTTAAAAGGAGTGTACCCGCATTAGCAGAAATAAAGTGCGGAAACCATTTTGGAAAAATTGCTAAACTATGCCCGGCTGGAATATGAACCATGACCTACTCGTCAATGGAATACCAGACGGGACGATACTATCGCCTTCTATTCGTGTGCCCTATAGTGCGGGAAACTTCACTATTCATAAATTTACTTTTCTAATTATACACCAAACCCGCAACACTGATCATGTGGGCAAAATATCTCAATAGTCTAGTTTGGTTTGTTGGTGGTGGGGAGGTTGGAGTTCAGACCCCGGTGGGCGTTATTTCCTAAACGATTTACCACTATACTTCCATAAAGTTGCGGGTAAACTGCCTTTAAATTTTACCTCCTTAATCCTTATCCAATGCATGCAATACAGATGGGTGGTAAGACGCAGAAAAACTAATTAATAATTTCTTAAATCAATCATAAATCCATTTTCACGTTCGTCCGACTCTATTGCTAGAAGAATATCAAAGTATAAATAAGATTAAAAATGTAAGTTTTCCTTTGACTTGTGGAGTTCACTCATAACCTTATTTTCTTCGTGTTGGGTTCGTAATGAAGAAAACAAACCTTCCATCAGCGACGAGGCCCATTATATGTGGCCGCATTATCTTGAGGAGGGTAACGAACAGGTTGGGATAGCGGAATGGGACTCCTAGCGGTTGTCGGTGGAGGCCAGTGAGCCACCGTCACAGGCTGCTGGTTCCCACGAGCTCTATCTCAGATGACGTCCAGATTTACATCATAGTCCGTTCACGGTACGCCGGCCTTTATTTCTCTCTCTTCTGAGTCGAAAATTTGTTCCGTATTCATTCGTTTCGCAGTTATGTTTTTGTCGCTTTGGCAAGTTATGTCAACATTACTCTTATCAAACTGAAAGCATATCTTTACAAGTACTAACGGGCTATTTTCAATATTTTATTGACACAATCGGCTATATATACTGTACACATCTTCTTCTGAAGTAAGCAACCCTAAGATTGGCATGATGGGATTACTATCTATTCTGATCTGGGTGTGATCTGGCCAGCCCTTCAGCTAGTTAGTACTGCCTACACCATCTGGTAGAAATACCATGCACTAGGTTAATACAGGCAGTATGGTGATTCCCCGTTACCTTCCACACTGAATTTCATTGAGAGAGTGCGAAAGAGCCTAACAATTTTGCCGGAAGGGTATTTTTGCATATCCCCCAGGTTTTTTTTACGTGCCACGATTGATATGGGACTGGCGGCTTTACTTCCCCTCCGAAGGAAGTTGTGCTACGGCTTTTTTATCACTCAATAAAAATCTATCGACCCCAGTTGTGTTTGAACCGACAAATATCGGTTCTTTAGATGATCACTTTACACTTAAACCACCGAGGTCGACGATTACACTATAACTTGGCTATCAGAAGCGTTACTAACATTTTAATGAAATATTTTTTTAATTATTACGTTTAACACCAACACTATTAACGTTAAAATCTAAGGCTTAGGGGTGTTTTAGAGGATGCGCACCCTCATTAACGTGTAGCATATACAGCTAATGAAACTTCATGTTGAAGACCCCTTCCGAAACACCTAGACGAGAGTCGGAAGTGTCCCAGTCTGCCCGCCACCGATAATACAGTCATTTGTGAGCATGGCACCTTAGACCACGTATGGGTGCTTAGTTTGTGTTACAAGAGTGGAGAGAACTTCAGACCCAGCTCCCGAGTCAAAGACGAGCACGCCGACCGTGTGACCAACATGACCGAGTTTCCCACAGAATTACCTGGTTATTGTGGACAATAAGACTACAGATATCGTTGGACCAAAACAAAGACGGAGATTTATTTATTTTTACTATGTATTTTTTATTAATTCGTGAGTAGAGAAAAACTGACCCGTTTTTAAAGTAAACAGTTTCTTGGTCACAGAGCGTTACGTCTGTCCAGTTTGTTAAAGTTTTTACTTGTACTTTTAAAATGCTTATTAACTCAGTGATCAAAAAAAGTGTGTTTTCAGAGGATAGATTTTTTTCCCCTAAAATCATTTACATGTTGAGGTGGTTGTGGAGGCCAATTAGAGATACCTAGAGTGTCGTTTTTCAAAATGTGCTCCGCCATAGTTATCTCAGGCTCCGCGAGGAAATTTTATAATACTCTTTATTTGTTTTTCACATTACAAAATAGCATCAGTAGCCTAGTTAGTAGTGCCCATTTTTTTCCAAAGATTATTAAATGACGTTTGCCAAAGGCGCAGCCAGAACATTTGATGATTTTCGTTTGTTTTATACTTTTATACTTGTAAAATATACCTGTTGGTGTTGCATGTTAATAATATTGGTAAAAATATTTTATGAGAGCTCAAGCGTGTATTTTTTTCTAGTGTAATGGCTTCTTCGGTCTAAAAGATTTCGGAGCCCATGACCTAAAGGACCTTAGTTTATTTTAGGTTAAGTCTAAAACCGTTGATCATTTATGTATGTATTTAAATGTACATAGAGCGTTTCACTCTTAAATCGCATTACACGCGCTTATGGACACTCACCAACTGTTTCTAGCCCATAGGTTTCACCGTTAGCGCTGTCCTTTTTATATCCATTGTTGTTTCTATTTTATAGCTTAGAATTGAATAATATAAATAAGTTATTTTAATCGAAACGTAAAAATATACTTAATACCCAGTTTAACGAGATTCAAAATGTATCACTTCCTAAGTCTCGTTCCACTTATGTGGGAAAGCCAATAATATTATGGTAGCTGTACAGTGATAAACAACGCCTGAAAATACCGAAATAGATATTTTTCACTCAATGTTAAACACAAATTATTTACAAAATGCTATGCCTCTAAAAACATTTAAGTAAAATATGAAAAATATCTCAATCTCACAATATTATATATTCTGTTAGAGAAGTGAAGAAAATAGTTCATATTTATTTTTGAGGTCCCCATTTTTTGTAGAGCACGTATTTTTTATAACATTTTGGCATGCATTTTATAAAGGGTTTATATTAATTATATAGAGGGTGGGTGTTTGAGGGTATAAATAAGTGCTGAAAAAATTGTAACTACTAAATAAAGAAAGATATTCAGTGAGATCGTGATTTTATAAAGTGTGTCAATTAGTCAAAAGTTTTTTTCAATGTTTTTATTTTGTTTTGTTAGTAGACCCTACGTGATAAGTTTGAATATTTGTTTTGAACATTTAAGAGACTTTAAACATCCAGTATTTTGATATTATCACAAACATCTTTTTCTAACTGAAAATGTACCGGATCAATAGAATCAACCATGTGGCAGGCGTGAGGTACCCATTTATTAGTAGAGACCTTGCTTGCCTTGCTGTCTCATCCTTCCCACCTTCCGAGCGCGTCTAAAAATGTGATGTTGCAGACAGATTAGCGTCGAATAATGTCAACATTTCCGAGACGTTTGCCCAACACTTTAAACTCCGGGGTGGTGGGGGGAAAAAAGTTTGGTAATTAGGTTAAGATCTATTACAAAACCCCCACCACGTGCACGCTACGAAAACAATCCGTGGCAACTAGCGCGAACAATATTACGTTGCTAAGGTTGAATGTACAGTAAGTACACGGTGGAAGGGACCTTTTAGAGAAAATACAAACATCTTTTATTGATTTAAAGTTTTTAATGTTTTATAAAAAGCTATATTTTATTGCGGTGAACATTGATAACATTTTACTATGTTATTAGCAAGGAAGGGAACCTTGAATCCACTAACCTTCAAATCCTTTAGAATATTTGAGATACGAGAAGTAAACAAACATCATATTAGAGATTATTTTTAAAAAGATGGGAAGCTCAAATCATCGATTCTTCGAATCCTTCAAATCTTAAGATAATCGAGAAATGTTAAATTCGTAAATACCTCAAAAACATATCTCGAATGCAATTATGAAGGCCTTGACTAGAAATAACAATTCTAAGCACTTGGTAGAAATAATTTTATATACTGGTGTAATTGAGAAAATAATAACTAAACACCCGCTTCATTAGCCGCATAGTATGGTGACTCTAGACTCTAGACTGCCGATGACGAGGAGATGAGGTTCAAATCTCGGTTGGGTGTTTTTAAAAAAAATAGTTTTCTACTCTCACTCCACGCATATGCGGGTACACTTCAAATAAATATATCCTTTTATAATCCCTAAAACCATTAGCGTAACTAGTACACAAGATTATATTTTGAACAGGTAGTAAGACGTGGTGCTAAAAATAATATTATTAATATCACCGTATCTTACTACCTATTCGGGTTACATGATAATTAATTACTCTAATGTGGTAGAGATGAGGAAGGAAACCTTTAGAGGTAGTCTACCCGCCTTTGGGTGAAAGGAAAGGGGGAAACCACCCTCAGTAGACCCAGCCGGGATTTGAAGCCAGATCTCCCCATCATAAGCAGGTCAGTCTTACACGAGATTGATGCCTTGGACCGTTTGGCCATTGAAGCGGATGGAACATCTTAAATCACAAAAAAAAAGCATAAAATTGTACTAGCAACTTAGCAACCAACTCAGGCCATTAACGACGTTATCTGCTCAAAGATTTCTTAACTATTTTGCGAAACGGGCTGCATCTTGATTCAACGCACCCAAGCAGTCTACGCACTATCACACTTATACACTAATATAAGTAAAATTGAGGGAGTAAAATGAGCATTTCACCCAGAAAGTCCTCCTGTTTATCTACTGATAACACTTCCCCTCTTCCTAAGACGAGTTTACAGATTCACTATACTATTTACGTCTTGAAAACATTCACTTGCTTTTAAAACCAATTTTTTTCTTGTTTCCTATTTTAGAAAAACATATGCTACCATGGGCTTTTTAATCTTCATCCTGGCAGAAATACTCCTAAAGGTAATTTTCGTGACCAAGTCAAATAGCCTATGTTGTAGATGATTTATAAAAAAATACGTTTGCAAAAAAACTAATTCAAGAATGATATTTTAACTTCTGTTACACTGTAGGACTATTTTTAGAACCATTTAAAATGTGTTTTTTTTATTCAACCTTCTATCTTTAAAACCTGCTGAATAAAACGTTAATACATTGGCATGGTAAATTCTATCTTGTCCTGCCGTGATGTCACAGGTAGGTGGTAATGTCCTTATTATTTAGCACTTAACAGAATGTATTAATGTTATAATGATTGCATTAAAATAAAACAAAATAAAATATTTAGTTAGTTAGTTTTTTTATCATGTTTTTTGTTTCTTCCCACGTTAATAATTTTTTTTCTCAAGATTCATATTCGAATTCAATATTCGGTATTTGTAGGTAAAGATTAATATTCAGATTCATAAAATAGCGGATGCTACCCAACTACTCTAATAATAATAATAATAATAATAATAATAATAATTATTATTATTATTATTATTAATTATTATTATTATTATTATTATTGAATCTTTATACTCTCAAAAAACGTTAGCAAGGGGCCAAACAAGTATAAATGGGTAGTTTAAATTTAAGAATAAGTCCCAGATTTTTTTAAACCATGTCAAAGTAACCGTTCGGGTTCTGGTATAGTTATGCTATTGGGTATGGATGAGGAATATTGAGAATGAGAGGAAATGTACCAAAAGATGTGTGGAGGGAGAGTGGGAAACCTCTCTTACTGACGTTACAACACTAGGAACTCGAAAGTTCATTACCGTACTTACAAAAGTACGCCACCTCTCTCTATCTGGAGTTAGCTCTATCCAGTTCACCTCATTATACCCTATCTCTTTCAGGTCCATTCTAATTCTATCCTCCCATCTGCGTCTAGGTCTTCCCAATGGTCTCTTCCCATTGAGTTCCCAAGTCAATACCCTGAACAAGGTTCTAGAATCTCCCATTCACGCTGCATGTTCTACCCACTGTAATATGCGTGACTTGATTATCACTGACGAGCTATACTAAATGACTACATGAGCTTGACATTTAGACAGTGCGTCAATGAGAGAGGGATGGAGGGAATTACAGGTCGGCTTCATCCTCAACAGGTTACACCTTTGGTTCTTTCTAGCATGTTCTTACTATTCCCTGATTTTTGTTTCAAGAATAGTATCTGGTAGCTTATAAGGTTACTAAAACAATTTTAAAATATTAATTATTAATATTATTATTAGCACCACGTCTTAGTACCAGTTCGGGTTGTATGCATCTTACGCTAATGTGTAATGGTAGGGTGATTGTGAGATGAAATGGAGGACCTACAGTTTAACGTGGAATCCGAACCACGGGGGCGGCCTGGCATTCCCCACATTCACAAGTTGTGATTAATACACGTCTTATCAGCGGTGAAGGAAGGGTTTGGTAATCAGATATATCTGTGCTGGGATCGAGGATTGAACCCCGGACCCCAGCACAAAAGTCCGACACCTTACCCCTAGACTACCAGGTCACCCATTAAAATATTAATACATCATGTCATGTTTTTGCAACTGTCACTTTTGATAGATATTATCAATACCTATACAACAACACAAATAATAATATAGTAAAATGTTATATATATAAATAATACATACGTATAATCTTAATGGTTAATGAGACGTGTTAGTAAAAACAGAACTATATATTTCACCGCATTTCGCCATAAAAAGAGCCTAATACTACAGGGCGAAGAGAGACTAAACTTACGTCTATATATTCACACGCCAAGTAATGCAACTGTCCCTTTTGAAAAATAAATATATACGCTTTTAATTTTCAAAACTGTTCTTCCAACAAAAATCAGATTATAATTTTTATATATATATATCTATTGGCCGCAAAGAAATATGTTTTAATTTTCTAAACTGTTCTTCCAGCAAAAATCAGATTATAATTTTTATAGCTGGCTCGTAAACTTTTGAAAAACCCGAATGAATTTTAAATAAGAGTAGTCAACATTTAAAGCGTATATATTTATTTTTCAAAAGGGATAGTTGCATTACTTGGCGTGTGAATATATAGATGTAAGTTTAGTCTCTCTTCGCCCTGTAGTATTAGGCTCTTTTTATGGCGAAATGCGGTGAAATATATAGTTCTGTTTTTACTACACGTCTCATTAACCATTAGGATTATACGTATGTATTTTATTTACACTAATGGGTAAGGATGAGGTAGTTATAATTTAGAGGAAATGTACCCAAATTTGCTTGGTGGTAAACTATTTGGGGAAAAAACACCCTCAGGTCACCTGGCCGAGATTGGAACCCTGATGCTCCAGTGACTGGCGAACCAGAATAAATTGGCTAGCTTTTTAGGCTTATGGCTCATCAGAGTGGGTGATCCGAATAGAGTTCCATTTTTTTTGGACAATATTTGCGTTCCCGTCGTGAGTTGTGTGAATAGCATTATAAGTGTTCTGTGAGAGTATATTTTTGTGTGTGGTGGTTTTGGTTTTTTGACAACTGTCATGAATCGACTCTAATCCTAAATTGAACAAAAATGTGTGCAAGGTGGGTGCAAACAGAACAACTTTTGAGTAGCATTTTAAACGTTCAGTAAAGACCAGCATTACCGTGAACGAAGTGCCTTACAGAATCTATAGGGCATCAAAAGTACCTGGGAGCGTCTTAATAGTGAGCTTTAAGTTCGTCGTATCTCACCTGTTTCCTTTCACAACATGTGAGATTTGAATGCACAGCATATAATATTTGGGTCGTTGAGCAACTGTAGAAGACACAGCACCTAGTGGATATGGACTAGCGGAGGTTCGAACTAATGTTTATGATAAATATATAGTATCGTATACCCGCAGCGGTGAGTAAGTGGACTAAACGTCAAGCTCATCTAGTCTGGTATGCCGGGGTCTAAATCCCAGCCGAGTGTTCTGAGGGTGTTTTTCCCTCAATGTTTTGCTACTCTCTCTCTACGCAAATGTAGGTAAGACTTCCTTTAAATGATAGCGTCCTTAATTGTACCATATTAGTGTAATTAAATGCGGATAGCTCGCACTGCTAGTAAAGCACGGTGCACACACACACACACACACACACACAAACATAAAAGTACCGTTTGATTACCGTTGACATCTCGTGGCTTTATTTCGAGTAAGATAATATCTATTTTTCACTCTTCGTCTCACTATCCGTCCGGGCTGTGTGCGTAGGAGGTAGAATTGGGAGGATATATTCCATTCACGATAGGTTTTTACCTGGATGACAGTTCGAAAATCATATGTTTAGGTTTTGGGTTGCCAACACTTGTAAAAGATCACTGTTTTGTTATAAATGTAAAGATCTTTAATTACCTGTTATATATTACATTTAAAATAACGTAAACTTAAGTTTTCTCATACTATTTCATTTTTTTAAATAATTTCTTTTTGTCCAACTCGAAACAAAATTTTTGAACATAATTAAAAGTACTTACTTTTCGTTTTGGAACGTTACTGATTTTGTGTAATATAGTGCATACATCAATACCTTTTAATACAGGCATCGTATTTACTTGAAAAAGAGAAAATTGTTGTCATTTTTTTACATACAATACATGATTTTATGATTATTTTATCGTATTTTGAAATATTTAACTGAATAAAGTATTTTCATCAACTGCGTGTCCGCATCATTGTAAAAAATCTTGTTTACTGTTATGTTCAATCATATGGTTTAAATTCGTCAGTCGCCATTTTGAGGCTATGTTCGTTAGAAGTTTTTGTGAAAGAGGTGTGAATATTTTTTAAGTGGAATAAAACAATAAATAAACTTTGTGTCCGACCTAAAATAAATATATAAATAATATTGGCCTAAATCATTGTGGTTAACTATCCCATTAATATATTATCATCTGTTTTCATTAGAGTCATCCAAAGTGATAGATGTCAGCTGTTGGCGTAGGGATATATTAGGGACTACTTCTAGTAACATTTCGAGCTGTCATTCAGGTAAACTTAGCTCGTGAATGCCTTATA
>CABFOW010000868.1:120435-139973 GCA_902141385.1 Timema californicum | reverse complement strand
CACCACGTCTTACTACCCGTTCGGGTTATACGCACTTACGCTAATGTGTAATGCTAGG
This sequence comes from Timema californicum, assembly GCA_902141385.1. Classification (NCBI taxonomy): domain Eukaryota; kingdom Metazoa; phylum Arthropoda; class Insecta; order Phasmatodea; family Timematidae; genus Timema; species Timema californicum. The sequence continues at coordinate 139,915 of CABFOW010000868.1, read as the reverse complement.
GTGATTGTGAGATAAAATGAAGGACCTACAGTTTAACGTGGAATCCGAACCACGGTGGATACCTGGCATTCCCCACATTCACAAGATGTCTTGTCAGAGGTGAAGGAAGGGTTTGGTAATCAGATAAATCTTTGCCAGGACCGAGGATTGAACCCCGGCCGCCAGCATAGAAGTCTGACACCTTACCCCTAGACCACCAGGTCACCCATTTCTAATAAATTCGTTAGTTAGAATATATATGTTTGACATCGAATTCGGTGTCTTATGATGGCCTCTTATGGAGGAAAGGTCACTAGTTTTGAATTAACACAAGGGTTCGCAAACTGGCTTCCACAGTTGTGTCCAGATTTGCCACAAATTTCTATATTATACCTTTTAGCTACTAAAAAAAAAGCTCTAATGCAGTTTTACATCTCATGTTTGTGTCAATTATAATCCTCTGCCCTCTTAAACATTAAAACATAAAAAAGAGAAATAATAGAGCAGTTGACAGCAGGCGTTTGGGTTTTTTAATCAAAAATATGGCCCAATATTAAATAAATATGTAAAGGTCACCAATTACACATTTCAAATTGAATAATTAGAATAATTAACTAATATATATATAAGTTAATTAATAGAACCCTTTCTTAAAATTAAAAGGAAATATCCATGCTTGTAGCAATTTCGGTTGTTTTGACTTAATAAAATATAGAAGGTGTTGTAATATATACATAATATGGAGGATTTAGTAATATCAGTATATATGTATATATAAATATCTATATTAATAAACTGATATTACAAAGTAATACAATACAAAGTATATATATATATATAAATAAATAAACTGATATTACAAAATCCTCTATATTTTCTTAAACCGAAACAACTGAAATAGCTACAAACATGGATATTTCCTTTTAATTTTAAGAAAGGGTGGTATCAGCTAAAGAGAGGTTGCGGACCACCTAATCAAAGGCACTTCTTTTGAACTTGCTTTGATGGAGGGTAGATAAAAATCAATTGAACCCTGGACTCTATATACTAGTCAAGAGTCAATCGCCCCAGCCGCGGAACAAGTATCACCGGGGACGTTTGGCTTTTATTTAAAAAAAATTCTGACGATTTAATGTTAATTTTACCCGCATAGGTGGGCACGTGGTCTAAGACATCAACTGGTCTAGTTTGGATTCGAATTACAGCCTGGTGTGTTGAGTGTCTTATTCCCTAAATAATTTTACCAACCTTCTTCCACGCGAATGGGGGTACATTTCCTCTAAAAAATTCTATCCTCATCATTGTATCCCATTAGCATGGCTATATTCGGATAGTCAGGACCAGTAGTAAGACGCAGTGGTGAAAAAAACCACCTTGGTTCATATAAAAAGCTGTCATTATGTAACTGTCCGTGGAAACCATTACGGACTCGGAGAGAACTGCCGCGGTGGAGCGGAACTAGAGAAACTTGTGTTTGAATAACCTCGATACCGCACGTATAGTCAGGGGGAGTATGTGTTCTCCGCGTCTTGGCGCCCGCCCGTACGGGCTGTCCCCATATTCACAGGAGGGGGAGGATATGTGCTTACATCTGCGTGACGATAGAGAGTGAGGAAAACATCTAGGACGTAACATCCTCAATAAACCACACCAGGTTCCAAACCCCAACCTCCCTATCACCGGTAAATTAAACTATAGGATAATTTATATTTCAAATGGCTTTAAGCCCCGCACCCACCATTGTGTGTTTTATACTAAGGGAATGTAAGGTACGCGAGAAAAGGTCAGTGTCTTTGCAGTTTTTAATATCAAAACATGTTTTTGGACAAAAGAAATCAAATGATTCTACAATAGAAACATAGAATTTAATTATCTTCACATGGTGACCTCAAAAGTTCTTGAACATCTGTCAAGGGTACCATGGAATTTAATTACAACTTTTCCTCTTCATTTGAAAAGTTTCTTATCTAACACTGCTATGCTCATGACATATTCAACAACTGTTGAGGTCATCACGTGAGGAAAATTAAGCTCTTATGTTTCTGCTGAAGACATATTTTAGTAATTATTTTCGCAAAAAATAAATAAAAATGTTACTATACAAAACTAAAAAAAAACACTGGCCTTTTCTCGCGTTCCCTACATCTACACCTGAAGTTAATAGTGATGAAGAAGCTAGAATTTAGAGGAAATGTATCAAAATTTTGTGAAGGAGGGGGAGTAAACCATCGAGGAAAAAACTTCCTTAATTACACCAGGAAGGGATTTGATCCCTTTTCTATCCGTCACTGGAAAACCGGAATAGATGAGCTTGGAGTTTAATAACGTGCCCATCTATACGTGGTTGTTTACAGCTGTAAAATCCACAAATAATAAATAAATGGCAGGTGTAGGCACAGTGGACGGCAGTTTTCACTTTTCTAGAGCGATTAGGGCGTGTCTATATTTATCTGCGAAAGGACGCAAAGGAGAGAAATATGAAAGCAATTCATTGCTCAGTGAGCAATCGAATCACTGACAGGGTTGGCTAAGCGTCATCAGGTTCTACTAAGATGCTCAGAATTGGAATTAGATTTTAGGATTTTAACGTGCACGTTCTGAAAGAACTGACTAGCACGCGAATTACAAACTAACTAAGCTTTAGGACATACACAATAACCATACCATAGGTTCGTACTTGTGAAAAGGAACGGAATCTCACTCAATTTTAAACCCTCATACATTTTTTCGGCCTTGTCTGGTAGTCGAGCCTGGTTCAGTAAACAGACACGCAACGATTGAGCTAAGGAGTCAAACGGTATCCGATTCTAGTTCAGGGCCCTAAGTTTTGAAACGAGTGGGTTGCGAGTCGTTAGCAGATAGTTTTCTTCTCGCACACAAACTCGGAACAACTAATTTCGAAACATCACGAGTTGCGAAAACTGACACCACACTTGCGGCTTGCAAGAGGATTTAACTCCACAGCTGAATACCGTACGAGATTCTGTCTGTCTATAGAGTAGAGTAATATAAAACAAGATAGATACACCTATCTCTCTTTAGTTTAAACTATTTGAGATTGATGTTGTTGAAATAATGCACCTTTGTATAAAATATTAAAATATACAAGCAATAAAAAAACTATTGCTTTGATTACACCATGCAGTTCTCCAGTAAAACTTCTTTTTTTGTGTGTGGGAAACTGAAAAACGTTATCCTATTTTATATTTATTATTATTATTATTATTATCATTCACCTTCGCTAGATCCAAATATAATATACTTACCAATAAAATAAAACTTAGATTTCATATCTGATACCTTCAGTTTTCTTTTTAAATATATTATAGACAAAACTTTCAAATTACAAAATCGTACTAATATGAATGTTTTTATTTTGGAAATTGTTATAAAACTAACCAAATCTGGTTATTTTAAAATGATTAATCAATTTAAATTAAAACCAGAACATTAACTTTGAGATTTTATATGTTGGTGATTATTTTAAAAATATGTTATTGGGTTATAAACATAAAGAATATGATTATTTAAAAATGAGTGAACAGGCTAATTATTATTAGGGTAGTGAACACCTTATTTATGATGTTTAAATATTGGTGCTATGATAGTATGAAATTCAAATTGATAGGATTTTTAATTTAGATAATATTTTTAAAAAAAGTCTTTGACAATGAACGAACTTGAGATCTCTGACTCTCTAAACATACACGCTACCAAATAAGCTATAGTTACCTATTTATATTTAAATATACCAAATACGAGTAATATCGCTAAAACTTTCGAAATTTTCCATACAATTAACATTTTATTATTATTTACTTAGCACTGCGTCTTACTACTCGTTTGGTTACAATGAGCTTAGTCGCATATACATAGAAGATTGGTATAACTAATAAATCAGAACGAATAGTTTTACAATGAAACGTTTCAATCCCATTGAATCATTTTATTTGTAACTTCATCATCTGACTGGCGAGTAGTATAACGTACAATTTTAATGAGTGGTAAGAAGCGGTGGTATAAAAAACCTAGCGAGATCCAGCATTTCGTAGTATTCGTATATAAATTAACAGAAAAAGAGAAACATTTCAAGATTAATGTTTTGTTTCAGCTTGCGTCTTGCGAGATTATACCTTGTGACGTAGCTCACAAGCGAGTTTTCTCTTGAGTTTATAAACTAGTGGTCAGGAAGTGGAGGGAGGGGGTTCCGTTATTGTTCGTTTTATGACTTTTCATAACACCTTTAAGGTTACTTACAGGTATATATATTTAAAATTCACCTTTCTCAATATATACCTTAAATTAGTATTAGTTATGCATTGCCCGAATGGCCATCAGACATTGAAACGCGTAGCACGTAAAATAGGATAAAAAGGACTAAATCTATATTTAATGTGACTCAAGGGTAAGTTTAGATAACTGTCCTTGAAAAGAGAACTGAAGTGCTATCCATCCAGATTTCAGTGAATAGCTGGATAAACACAGACGAAACTTACTGGCCTATTACACAACTAGCTAACACAACCTATTACATGAAAATATATCTGACAACAGTATGTCTTCTAGTTATAGCAAAACACAAACACCCACAGGAAAATGCTTCCAACATTACAGATTTTGAGTCAAACATTACGATTTTGAGGTAAAAGTCATCATTGTGTCTGATATCAATTACTGCCATTCTTAGAATTCTTTAAATCACACATTTAAGACAAATATTTATGTATACTTTTTTTTTAAATTGTGTAACCTCCTACAACTTAGCGCTAGCGTACTTGACTTTAACTCGTGATGTTGGGGGTTTAAAGCTGTACCAAATTCATTCGGGGTGGCCATATCGTTTAGAAACAGTGACATCACTGTAGTCAGAGCAATTACAGTGTTGTTCTTTGCATTGTAATTGCCATTTTGTGTTTTTCTTCTTCTACTATTCCTCTTTCCTTGTTCTCTATGGTTATGATTTATGAAACATAGTATTTTACCTTACATGACGAAAAAATGTAGGGTATTCGAAAACAAGATGCTAAGGAAGCTATTTGGCCAAAGATGGATGACGATACTGGGTAGGTGAGGAGGTTACATATTGATGAGTTTCATACATTGTAATCATCACAATACATTGTCAAGTCTCGTAGATCACAGTAGGCAGGACACGCAGTGCGATTGGGAGAATTTAGAACAGTGTTCAGGGTATTGGCTGGCAAACCCAATGGGAAGAGACCATTGGGAAGACCTAGGCGCAGATGGGAGGATAACATTAGAATGGACCTGAAAGAAGGTTTAATGAGGTGGACTGGAGTGTGTACTTTGGTAAGCACAGCAATGAACTTTCTTTAGAGTTCCTAATGCCATACAGTAAGTAAGTAATTATTATTCTTTCCTTTATCTCCATTTGTCCGATTATCTAATTATTGAGCTACGGGTCTTTCTTTAGTTCGTTTCCTCTTTAAGGCCAACAAATCTATAATTTGTCAAGCTAGGGTTATCCTTCTCGCATTTATAAATTTAACATCAGGGGATTGGGTGTTGTGACTGTTTTAGGGTTCGTAGCGCTTTCCAGCACAATAGCTTCATTTCCTCCTTTAATTTTTAAAAAGTTATTACAGATGTTAAAATAGGCAACGCTAATGAAATAATGTTAAAATATACCATCCCCATTTTAAATATAATGAGATATTACTGTGAACAAATACTTTCTTAGAAATGCGTACAGTGTAATGATTTTTAAAATTATATTTTTAACAGCAAATTATTTGAATAGCAACTTAAAATGGCACGATGGTGCTAAGACGGGCCTTTTTTTAAGCTAGTTTGTAAGCCGTGTGCTGATATAGTTTGTTTTTTAAGAAGGAGAACGTTAAATACCCCTAATTAATAAATATATTTTTATTATATAATGTATTCGTTTTTTCTACGTCGAAAGGAGAGGGAGATATTTCTTAGAGTTAATTAATCATCACGCACATAGGTGAACACAAGAACTAAGGCGTTAGTCTCATCTCCTCTAGTTTGTCATTGACGGGGAAGGTCGATATTTGAATACTAACCGTGAATACTAAGGTGGCTTTTCCTAAATGGTTTCCCAATACCCTCCACGAAAATACCGGTGCATTTCTTTTAAAGTTAACCTTCCTCAGTCATACCCCATAGTTGTGAATATGTGGGTAGTCCAAAGGTGTAGTAAAGCATGGCTCATTGTGAGCATACCTATAGTTCAATCGCCATAGAAAGAAACTTTTAGAAAATGCAAACATATTTTTTTACTAACAAAATTGACATTTTGCCATATTAATAGTGTTATTGTATCACTGCAGATCACATGGTTTGACGTAAGTCCGCCCTTAGGGGTGTGCAAATGATGCGGCCACACAGGGCCCCGCGCTTGCTTAAGTGAGAGGAAAAAACAGGTTGGGGTGGGAAATTTTTGCTTGCTATCCTGTATAGACTATCTAGCAAAATATTGTCAGTGTAAATACAAATAAAAGTCATAATCATGTGGTTTGATTGATTGAGCAAGTAAAACGAGTTATTTGTTTTAACTCCACCAATTTGCATTTGTCTGTCTGTCTGGGGTGGATATCTCTCACGATAACTTTTAAACGCACCAACCGATTTAATTCAAACTTGACACAGTTGTTCTTTGCACCTTTATACAGATAAAGTTCTTAGGATAAGAAAATCGGACGAAGGGTTGGAGAGAAATCAACCTTTAATATGTATAAAAACACGGCTTCTAGCATTATTATTACACGTATGAAAATGGGTATATAGGCACACACTACTGTAATAACATTAAACCAAAGTTTGAATTTTAAATTTATTTATTTTTTCATGGCGGATAACTGGGAGTCCCAAAAACTAAGTTTGCCCCACGTCTGCTAAAGGTGGCCCTGGTTTGACTTATGTTTACATGAAAGCAAATCTAGTAGATTTTTTAGCTGTTAGTTAAGGATCCTCCTATTAAAATTTTTCTATATCACACACTGTTGTGAAACTCTTATAGTGTTCGGACAAGGAGATGAACAACTTGATCCCGTCGGGAAGTGAAGTAAGTTCTCTTAACTCCAGAGCAATATTAAACGAAAGCAGCAACACGTCAAGTCTAAATGCAGAATACTGCTTCCGGGTGTCATAACATCCACTTTTTGTCGTTGGTATATCTATCCCCAGCGGGCCTGTAGTCATTCACCCAGCCACGAGCCAAGGTCTTCGCACTTGAAACGTGCTTCGACCATACTGTTGTAAACCAGTGGTATTAGAACTTTGGTTCACGACGTGGTCGCGTGTTTCATTTGAGCGTTTTTGGAATAAAGATAAATTTAATTATTTCTTGAGGATATGTTTCATTTATTTTCCCGCCACATCTTACTAGCCGTCCGGACTGTACGGATTGTAATCACTCTAATGAGTTAGTATAAGGTACAGTCCTATGTTTATATGAAGATCGTTGACCTCGGTGGTCCCCTCAGGACCCGATGTAAGTGGGTTCAAACTCAGCCTGGGTTAACGGATTTGTCTTGAGCTATACAAATCCCTATCGCAACGTCCTATGGAGGAGAAATAAAGCCGTCGGTCCCATGTAGATTGTGGCATGTAAAAGAGTCTGGAAAGAATGTTAGAATACCTTTCTCGGCAAAATTGGTAGGCCCTTTCACTCTTGCCCATATACATTCTCGTGTGCTGATATAAACAGTAGGTTCAGAAACTGCACGCTAAATACCTCAAATACATAAGTAAAATTAAAGTATTAAGGACCATTTATGACAGCTAAAAAAGTTACTTGGTCTAATTTTACGTATGGTGGCGTTCATATATTACGTAAACACATTTTTAGTAATTTTGGATCTCCTTAACCTCCCCCTCGCACCCGCCATCCTTTTTAGAGACAAAATAATCAAAGGCTTAACCCCCTCTTGCTTTTGCAATATTTGTAGATTTTTTTTTGTAATTTATTTACAGGAATAAACGTTTTTTTAATGCAATTTTAAATTATCGGTAATTAATGTAGAGGTTTAAATTAATGTTGGTAAATAATTCACAATAAACACTGTGTTAAAATGAATTTAAATTGATTGTACTTAAACAGGTAAAGTTAAAAGAATTTGCAAAATTATGAAAATTTAAATTTAAATTTAATTTACCTTATAAAAATGTATTATTAGTGGATAAATTAGCTATTGTGGATATAAAAAACTATAAATTACTTATAAATTGATGACCAAGGTCCTTGAATTCACGTCTCGACACTTTTAATTATTTATTATGTGTACATTTGTGGTGGTTGGGTCACTGCGCCATTATTGTCCATCTCTCTCTGTCTTACTTAAGCATTGTTTTGACCTTGACCCCCCTTCTCCTTATTGGCCAAAATAAGTAAAACTTGAACCCCCCTAAGGTGCTTACATAATAATTAAACGACCCCTATTCCTACGTCGTCAGGTAATCTGCAGCAGTCACTTTTGATGTGCATTATCATTACATATAAAACAACACTAATATTACAATTAAATTATATTAATGTTGACCGTAAAAATTCGTTTGTATTCTATAAATGTTTCTTTCCCCCAAAATCCTAATGTAGGTAGGATGTAGAGGGAAATATAATCGTATTTAGATGAAGGGAGAGTTAAAAACAGTTTAGGAAAAAAACAGCCTCCGTACATTCAACCGGTATTCGACCCCCATCATTCTCGCCATCAGCAAATCATGCTAAATGAGCCTGACAATTTGTCCACGTGCCCATCGATGCATATCGCCGAGAATAGCGGGTATAGTCCGTTAGAGCAGCGTAGCTAACGCACAAGATCGCAGACATGTATACCTATGATGCCTTGCAAAGCCAAATAGAAACACGTTTTGGTTTGTGAGCGGATGAATAAATATTCTAGACTCCTATTTCTACAGGTCAATTGTTATGCTTAAACAGGATGGTGCTTAACATTATAGTAATACATTGATCTTCACACTGATTGGCTCTTACAAGTAGATCGGACGAAGATAAACATATTTCATTTTAAAACGAGTAGATGGAGCTGAAATCTTTTGGTTGGTTTATAAAGCTTGTCTTTCTCTCGTACTCCTAAATCTCGGTGAGCGTGTGAATCAATAGTAATCAATCGCCCACGTGGATTTTGAAACGATAGTGATACAACTTCCGCTATTCGTCGAGAATCAAGAACAGAACAGAAACGTGGACACGTGACCAGCTCCAAACCAACCGAAATATTTAAGCTAGCATCCGTTCAGCTCCAACTGAAATATGCTTAGTCTGCTTTGATCTGCTTGTTAGAGCCAATCAGTGCAAAGGTGACTGTAATTCCTTAATTAGATGCGCCATCTTTAAACCCAACAATTGACCTAGTGATAGGAGTTTAGAATGTTCATTACCTCACGAACAAAACGTTTTGACTATTAGTTTATTGTAGGCTTTGCAAAGCTTCCTGGGTAAACAGACATGTCTGCGAGCCTGTGAATTAGCTAGGCCAATCAAACATATTTTAGCCCCAGTTCTCGGCAAAAGTAGCAGCATTATGCGGAAACGTAATTGCGTGGGATGCATGGCTGTTGCAGAGTGAAATAATGTTATCGGTAACCACTGTTGCAATATTAGAGGTGTTTTCTTTACTGTATTTATTTTATTGCCAGTAACAAATACACCCAGAGGCGTTGAAATCAGGATAAGGGTGCAATAAATTAGTCTTCCTCTCCTCATATTTTCATGGAGGGTGACAAGGGAATCATTTATGATAAGCCTCCGCTCATACACTCTGCCAGGAGTCGAAACCCTACCTCACTATCACTGGTGAACCAGATTATATGATCTTGACGTTTAGTCCATGTAATCATCGATTAAAGACATACTTTCCCAAGTGTCTTCCTTTAGGTTCTCTTACATCCTCCACTTCCCATGCCCTGAATTTAGTGTAAGCTAGAGAGTGTCTGGATGGTAAATAGGACACGCAACAGACGACAAATTTAAGATGGAGTTATATTTTTGGTTGTGTATAAGAGGACACATTCAAACCAATGATAATTTGGAAAAAAACAAACTCTAAGTAGATTCTAGAGAATAGTGAGTATTCGTCCTCGGTTTTCGGGGACAGCGTCCGAAAATAGACTACTGTCCCAGGCAGATTTTGTTTTCGATATGTTGAATACATAAATGTAATTTGAAATTTATATGAATTAAATAAAAATAGTTTTAACCACATTATTAATTTGCTAAAACGTTTTAATGGAAAATATAGCAATACTGTACATCATGATATCATCACGAGAATTTCTCTTTCATTCATTTTACTTTTTCACTATCTTACAGTCACAAAAATTATTGTGATCATCAAAAAAATCGGATTCGAGATTTTGGTGAATCTCGACGTTTCATGAGTTCCTGAATTCAAAAAAAGTTGTTTATAAATTTCTATCTGTCTGTCTGTTTGTACCTCCGACTAGTGCCTAAACTATTTTACCGATCTGGCTAAAATTTGGTATCTAGGGTTTTTATAGGGTCGCCACGAGGGATTTTTGGAATTGGATATCTAACCCTAAAATTAAGGCTAGTTTACAAAAGTGCAAAAAGAGAAAAAGTCGATTTTCCCTAAATCGGCTTTAACGATTTTGATTAGATTTCATTTCAATACATTTATAAATATTAAAAAAAAAAGGGCTACGCTCAATATTTCGGCAAAATGACTTCAAGGGCTCCGGTCTGATGATTACATTCTCTTTTATTTATCATATCTCCGAAACTATCTGAGATATTAAATTACTGATTATTGAAACTATGTAGATTTATTTATAATACAAATATTTTATTAGAAACATATTTTTATAAAACTAATAACTTTCAAGTTATACGCAAATACATTTTTTTTAAACTTTTCGAATACTAAAGGTAAAGTATTGCGACCATAAAAAAATATAACCTGAAATGTTGATGAATGTCGACGTCTCATGAACTCCCAAACCCTAAAAAGTTGTTTATGCAATGCCGTCTGTCTGTGTGTCTGTTAAAACCTAAAATTAAAAGTAGATTAATAAAAAGCGAAGAGAGAAAGAATATATTTTTTGAAAATCGGCGCTAACGATTTTGATCAACATTTGTATCTAGGCGTTGATTAAGATCACAAATAAATTTGCTATTTTCATTTTCCCATGAAAATTACTTTTAGGGTACTATACAAAAGCGGAAATGTCCATATCTCCGCAACTATTTGAGATATCAAATAACTTATATATACAAAATTGTAGTACTATTAAAAATAAAAAACTTTTATATGAAATCTATTTTTATAAAACCAACAATTTCTTAAATTTTCACAAATATATCAATAAAATTTTGTAAACTTTAGTTGTATCGCGATAATACTAAGTTTAAACGCAATAATTCTCCAATGCCATAGAGTAATTAAATATATTAGTTTCTCAAAAATAGTTGTTATTTTTCCTTAAATCTCTTAGGATTGTTTGTTTTTACCACAATGATCTCTCTCCAGTTTTGACTCAATAGTCAATATTTACATTTTTTATTAGTCAAAACTTATAAATGGGGTATTTAATAGCAATGCGATGACCTGAAGATGTGCAACACCTAATAAAACGTTGAAAATTTTAACTGGAAGAAGAAATTTTAATACGAAGTGTTGACCCTTGTGGACCCAATATCGATCTTTTTTTATCGGTCCAAACACACAAATAAGGACATTAGTTCTTTAAAAATAAAATTATAAAATTTAAAACAGGGGCTTAAAAAGGTTTTACATAAGTATAGTGCAATTTATGCTTTAACTTGCTAGTATATATTATTTCGTTTCATATATATTACGTGTTTTGAGTAACTATCTCCATTTTTAAACAATAAAGCGAGAAAGTCCGTGCGGAGTCCCGTACCATTTATTTTCTTAACTCTAGGCTCTAACTGTACGGAGGCTTCTACACTACTTTATCCCTTATATATAATTCGCGCAGCCCTCTTTTTCCAAGGATATTTCTCGCATAAGAACATGGAAAATGAACATGTAGTTTATATGTATGGCAACAATGTAATGTTAGTCGGGTGTTGGGCAGGCCATATGACCTTGAGACATACACAAGGGCTAGCCAGTTGAGTTACAGCATTTAAAAGTGTATGACGAGTTTTTCACGAGCAGAGCGAGTATTCATTTTGGAGCATTATTTTAAGGCCAGCTCGTACATGAAATGCCAACAATCATTTGTGCGTAGTTTTCCAGAATCACGCGTGCCGAATAAATCAACAACATGCCGAATTGTACAGTGTTTTCGTGAAACAGTCAGCGTGAGTGACAAGAAGCGTTATGGACGGTCTTCAAGTCTGATTGGTCAAAATTTGAACGAGTTTAGACGGTGCTTAGAGCCGTCACTCAGGAAGTCCTTAAGAAGATTATCACAGCAGACTTGATTGGGCTATGGAACACCGCAAAGGTGTACGAGGTGGCTGAAACTTGTGCCTTACAAAATTCACATAATTCAAGAACTCAAGGAACCAGACAAAGGGAAAAGATTGCGATACTCTGATTGGTTCCGAGAACTTGTGATCATGACGATGCTGGCTGAATTGTGGCCACCTAGTTCCCAAGACCTATGGTTTATTGTTTGGCTTACATGGTTTACATTATGGCTCAAAATATAAGTTTTGTCTTTGGGTTGCGTGACTTTTGGATGATATGTATGTATATGTATATAAGGCATACCATATCCCCTATATATATCATATACCTAATTTATTGATACTATCCAATTACAAGAATAGATACTCGAAAGAAATAGTAACTTTATTATAGATGTATCCAATTTTCAAAATATCTCCAGGAAGCTCCAAATCCGCCTTACTGGCTTTATTTGATAAGATTACTCTTTCTTAGATAAATAAATAAATATTCCGCCACTACTGCAAATAAGCACAATTTAAAACAAAACGTGGCGAAGAAAATATATTTATTGATTAATTTTTAGCCCTTTACTCTTTACCATATATTTTATTTAGTATAGTATCTTTACAAGGCCTTATAGTAATCAAGAACGTAACCAGCACGTAGTTTGAGAGTTGAATGTAGAAGTCTAGTCTTCTCCTGTCTGAAAGGTCCTCGTCTATACCTCACGCAGAAAGCTCTGTGCTCTGTATTGGTCGGTGCTTGGAGACAGGCTGGTAATAACCTTGAGTAGCTATGCCACCTTGGGAAAGGCACACACACACACAATCTCTTGGCAAGAGTTTGGCGCGAATAAATCCCGAGCAAACACAAATAAAACAAATGGCATTACGTTACGTTCCGATGATATATACAGTCCGATCGTCATACGAAGAACCTTTTATAAAATACAAACAGATTTTTTTTTTTAGTCAACCATGATCCCATTTTATTATTTCATTAATATTATTTTATTGGTATTTATAATATCAATCAAAAGTGATAACTATATATCACATGACAACAACTGTTAATATCACTTCGGGAAGAAAACTAAACTCTATGCTTCTAATGAAACAATATTTAATTTATTTTGACCAAAAAAGTTTTGTTATAAAAACACCTTTTCCCGCGTTCCCTATATCCCCAACCTAATGTTACCCGCAGTCGGTGATCACGCTGTCTAAGGCATCAGGCATGTAATAAAGTAAGTTAATTGTGAAGGAGTGGAAGGCTGAGGTTTGATTTTTTTGCCAAAACAGTCTGATCCAGGTATAGTTCCATGCGATCAGTCACTGTGGCTTCCTCATTCCTTCTCTGTTACTCTTTATATCCTTACTCCTTAGATTTAGTGGTTGATAAATATGGTGATAAACATGCCAAAGAACAATAATATAAAGAAATCCAGGTAAATCTATCCGAAAGAGATCTATCTCAACAGATTTATTTAAGATGTTGAACTAAAAGTCTCCTTTTTATATTAATAATAATCATGTAGTTTCTACCTTAAAGAATTTTATAATACTACTAAAAAACTTTCCTTCATGGAAACTGCACTATTTATTTTATCATAGTCATCGTTAATGATAATGAGATTATGTTAATCAGCTACAAGTTACTTTCTCTTTGTTCATCAAACGCTTTAATGTTGGTACTTAGAACGGTCTGTGCGTCTGAAAATAAGAACAATAATAAAAATTATACAGTTTCTAATCAGATTCTTTCAAAAGTTCCAGGCGTGAGATGGAAACATTTTATTTTTTTATTTTCTACACAAGCTGACCATCGTTGAAATCACCGCTTATAAATAAAATACTCTTAAAACTATAGAATCAGAGTGATGAATCTTAAAACAGAAATTTGGTAATTAGATCAGTATTAAAAAGGTGGCCCACTTCAATGGTCACGCGGTCAAATATATCAAAATCGCAATAGACGGACATGTTGGTGATGAGGGAGTTTGATGCTCAAATCTTGGTCGGATATATTCTGAAGGGTTTTTTCCCACATATGGATCGTTTTTCTCTCACCTCTTTGCGTCAATGCGGGAAGAACATCTTATAAACAACCCTCATCATTCCTACCCTTTTGATTAAGCTGGTGATAACCCATGTGTGACATATATAAATTGTTTTAAATCATCCGATAGTGATGTAGATAACTCGAGAAAAGGCCAGTGCTTTCGCCGTTTTTATAGCAAAATTTTGTTGACCAAAATAAATCAAATATTGCTTCAGTACAAACATAGATTTTAATTGTCTTCACATGGTGATACCAGTTGTTGAATATCTCTCATGAGCATAGTGGGATTAGATGACACTTTTTAAATGAAGAGAAAGAGGTGTCATTAAATTTCAGGACACCCTGATAGACAGATATTCAACAAATATTAAGGTCACCATGGGAGGAAAATTAAACTCTACGTTTTTACTGAAGAAATATTTAATTTATTTTAACAAAAAAGCGTTCGGGGTTCAATCCTCGGTCCCAGCAAAGATTGATCTGATTACCATAACCCTTCCTTCACCTCTGACACGACATCTTGTGAATGTGAGGAATGCCAGGTCTCCACCGTGGTTCGGATTCCACGTTAAAATGTATGTCCTTCATTTCATCTGACATTCACCCTACGTTTGCACATTAGCGTAAGTGCGTATAACCCGAACGGATATTAAGACGCGGTGCTAATAATAATAATAATAATAATTTAACAAAAAAAGTTTTATATAAAAACTGCCAAAGCAATTACCTTTACGAACGTCTCCTACATCTCCTCCACATTAACACCCAGAGTTTGTGCTCAGAATTTAAACAGTTGATGGTTAGGAAGATCCAGTAATCAAATTGCTCCAGATAAGCTTTGGAACTAATATATCTGTGTTCTGGAGCACATTTTTCAATTATCATTGGTGATGCCAAAGATCTAGGGTTCGATCGCCATGTCCAGGTGTAATTTTAGAACTATTTTTTACTAAATATTTTTGTCCCCCGAACTAGGGTTCTTATATATAGTCGGTGCTATTTATTATCCTCCGATCTTGTTTAGTGTAAGCGGATATTCTTACATGGTTTTAAATTAGTGGTTTTAGCCAGTTAAAACAAGTTTTGAATACTTTCTGGTTTTCCCAGTAACATAATGCTCATTTGAAGGGCAGAATACAACCACAGTTTATTAATGTAATAGTTGATGTTCACTCAAGGTTTGCACTGTACGTGCTGAACGTGGCCCATCAAATATAATACTATACTGTATTACAGTTCTGTATATGTAGTTGCCTAAGTTTCCAGGCACCTCAGCGAGGAAGTTTTTCATAAGAAGAGTTTTTGCTATTTATGTTTTTTTTTATCAATTAGCACCTTTTAAAAATCACCCTTCTCAATCTGTTACCTTAGTTTAGTTTATTGATAGAGAGTACTATAATATACCCACACCAGTGGTCCTATGATTTAAGCTGTCAAACTCGCAAAAGATGGAATGGCCAATGATGGTGAGTTCAAGGTTAGAATTTCGGTTGGCTACACTGGGTGGTGTTTTCCCCAATTTGAATTACCGCTTTGGTTTTCCCATACCCTCAGCAAAGGTGTAATTACAAATGTACATCGGTGGGGTATGAGGTAGAAAACTAATACTAAACCACTTGTTCTGGGTTATGCAATAGGTGATTGGGGGTGGGGGGGGGGCGGGAGTGGGTATGGTATGGCTTACTATACTAGTTGGGTGCTACTTATTAAGATTCATACAATTATTCACGTTTAATATATTGATGTCAATTACCATATTTCACTCTTTTTATGAATTGTACTCTTTTATGAATAGTCCCCTTTGGGGGGGACACTACCCATTAGGTGCCCCTGGTAACTAGTCCTCCCTCCGTAAATTATTTCATATAGTGCATTTCCTTTAAGTCCACTATTCGCAAAATTAAAAATTACACCTGGACACGGAAATCGAACCCTTGGCTTATTGATTCTCGCACGTTAGATCTCCAGGTGTCCGTTTTCAATTTACAAATATGATACTTGATGCAGCTTTATCCGTAACCTAAAGATCACTTTGATCTCTCAAGCTTCGTTAGTCACATAAAGTCCGTTCACCGTAGGAATTGTTTTCTGAAAGGCCTTTTACCCTACCAGAAATCTATTATATAGTAGGATATTGGTAGGAAAAAAGACCTTTCAGAGAGTAATTCCTACCGTGAATGGAGTATACAGTTGATTGTACATTTATTTTATCCTGTGGAGTATTAAACCTACACTGTATTATTCCACCATGGTCTAGCTTATAAGAAATGCTCATAATGTAATCAGTCAAGGTAAGACAGATACAATTCAGAGTAAACTGAGTGTACAACCGTTTGCTTTATTCCTTCTAATACCTTGATATTGAAAATACAAATTAAAGGGGAAAATTGGCATAGCGTTAAATAATAAAATGCGTACAGCCCGAACGGTTAGTGAGACGCAGTGAAAGAAAAAATAATTGGATCAACAATAAATTACTAGAGCTCAGTTTGAATGTTCCTACAGTCATGCGAGCAATAAGTTCTGTGTCAAGCCCGAGTTCGATTCCGACGTTATGTATAAGTGAACCTACTGAGTATATTTATTTCTCGTTTTTATCCGTAAATATTCCACGTACACAGCGTTACCAACACGTCACGTCTCACGTCATCTACGTGACAGGGAACCAACGCTAACACAAACAAACGTGATTGGACTATTTTAATAAGTGTATATACACCCAAAAAATTGTAAACGTGGTCCAAGAAGAAGGAAGTGGGGTGGAATTTGGAAAACAAAATGAAAAAAATATATACAATTGTCAAGTAATAGGAGAAAGGGGAAAAAGGAAAATGGCTAAACAAGCTGGTTGTCTCTCTCTCTCGCACTCTCTCACATGCTCTCTCTTGCTCTCAGAAATGGCCTTAAGGAAACTCGGTGAACAAGAAACTGCTGGCCAGACATTCAGCTATAATGCAATATTTAATTCGATGATGCGTTATTTTCAAATATGGTTCACGCCAAAATATCTCAACAGGATATTTTTCCTTATGTTTTATTAATAGAAAAAAGTGTGTGGAAATGTAATATTAACTCATTTCAAACGACTTCTTCATCATACATAGTTGCAGAGCTATGAGACTAGGCTTGATAAAAAGAGCTCGAGATCTAGCCTTCCTATAACAAATACAGTAATTTTTTTATAAGATTACGATGGAAAATTCTATAACATTTGAGAGCTAGCAGCGAGCTTTCCTCTTTACCTTGAGATAAAAACTTTCGTAGTTTTCCTTACCCTCTTTTTTAGTAGGATGACAAAGGTTTGTTGTAGGTGAAGGATGAAAACGAGTATAAGCTTATATAGAATAGAGAAGTCCTCTAAAACGATACGGACCATTGTATTTTAAACCGTTCTGCCAGACAGCGATTGATACTTTCTCGCTAACAGAGGCGGTCGCAGTGGGCTACGTTAACATGTTTCGTATGTAATTTAACTATTGAACATAATGAGTGGTATCATATTGTCCGGGTAATTGTGCAGAATCAGACGATTGATGGTGGTCATCTGGGGGCTGCAAATGGGCCGCGTTGGGGTGAGGGGTAAAGGGTGAACTGAATAAAATTTAGAATATATCTTTAAATATCAAGTTAACACACAACTTATTCATACCATTAGAGAAATATGATTAAATTTAGTAGAGTATTTGTAGGAACATAATTTATCCAAAACATATGGTTTAAGAAATATTGATAAAATAGAAATCACATTGATTAATTAATATATGTATTTAGAAAAAATATCTAAAAACGTAAGAATGCTTATTAAAAAATATTTCTTTCTTTCAGAAATTTACATATCTGAAGGTCCCAATAATGTTTTAACCATAATAATAAATTTTATATATTTAATTATATAAAATAAATGATATTTTTGCAGAGTAAACTAGATGCTTTGACGGAGTTTTTCAGTAAAATGCTCATTAAGCTGGCTAAGGCTTTAAAGATTAATCTGGTGGTCCCATTTCGCAATACTACTGAAGCAACCAAAATTTGTGCCAATGATTTAATGAGTTCCCAGGAAGAAACAGACACGAAAATGATCCTCCATATACTTTATGCAGCTAGAAGATAAGCTAGTTCCTTAAAAATATTTTCTCCCGATATAATCTTGGTAATAGTGGTAAATAGATATATATTGTGCTAACATGGGTGCAACAATTTGAGATTTCCTTATATAAAATGTATAGTGCTCTTGGAGCGTAGTACAACTGTGTGTGCCGTGGGGCGGCTTCTGTCCCGGGAGTCACCATATAATAGACTTTTATAAAGGGAAGAACGACATGAGTGAAGTAGACTCTTAACTCCGACCAGATGCATCAGGGAAGGCAGTTTGAAACCTTTAATATCAATGTATTTTTAAAATTTCATTTGTATGATTAACATTATTGTTATTAATAGCTTAATCTAAGGTAATCTAACATTTAAACTCAATAGCGTGTCTTTCTACTGAGCTAAGGGTCACGGGTTAGATTCCTCGTGTGTCCGAAAGATTTATTATTAGTGAAATGTGTTTTTTCCCCTATCACAATTATGAATTAACGTCCGGGGGCTGAATGTTGTGTTTGTTCTAGATATAGTTTATAAGTCGTGTGCTGATAAAATCCGTCGATTCAGAAAGTGCACGCTAAATACCTCAAATAAATTAAAATGGAAATCTAAGGAGGAAGGATGAGGGAGAATGGATTAAAACAGGGGTCTTCAAACTAGGGTCCGTGGAATGGGTTTGTCTGATCCGCAAATGCTTTGACAAAAATTGATAAAAAATTATGAAAAAATGTAATGACTAGCACCGAAATGATGGTGCCCTTCTATGTAGTACACACAAAATACCTACCTACCTACACACATACATACATACATGCATGCATGCATATGTACATACATACATGCATGCATACATACATACATACATATATACATACATACATACATGCATACACACATACCTACATACATACCTACATACATACATACATACATACATACATACATACATGCATACATACATACAT
>CABFOW010000868.1:98657-110729 GCA_902141385.1 Timema californicum | reverse complement strand
CCAGTGCGTCATCCCGCGCTTACAGCCAACATACTCCCCCACCCCCCTCAATCAATTAAGGCCCCATTGTTCGATAATTAGTCTATTGTTCCTGTCTCAGAAGTAGCAAAAGTGTCCTACTGTGGGGGTAAGGCATTTAACTGGGGGCTTTGCAAACGATGTTTTCCCAGGGCCCTACGTCTGCTAAGGGCAGCCCTGTGTAGAGTCCGATAGCTGAAGGAAAACTACCGGAAACTGGTCCCAAAGATCCGAGTCGAGCGTAAGAAAGAAAGCTCCGCCATTATGTGGCGTCACAATATGCTCGCGGCAGACACAATGTAGGTCACAACTCACGCGAACTTGACCCTTATAGAGCTTATTAAATGACGTCACACACGCCGATCCCGAGAGGGTGTGGGAATGGGGGTAGGGGGGCAAAATTATGTGTACATTAAATTGGGATTTTGAGGCAATCGTCACGTTCTATTTATTAACACCATTCAACTTTAACCACGGTAACCACATAATCTTGGGGAAAAAATATGTTCTTCCGTGATCCTAAAAGACAAATTTCATTGACAAAAACCAAATCAAATCTCTTCTCAGTTTGTAAAAAAAAGTTTTACTGCATCTAGCTACCCATACGGGTTAGTAGCAAACTTACACAAATGGGATAGGGCTGAGGAAGGTAGAGCTTAGAAGAAACGTAGCCACAATCGCGTGGTGAGAGGATAAGAAATAAATCTCATGCAAAAAGACAGCCTTAGTATATCCGGCTTAGACTCTAAAACTCAACCTCTCCTATCACAGGAAATCCAATCTATTAAGATACTGACACCTTAGGCCATGTGACCATCTGTGTAGGTATCATTAATACTATATCTTCATTCGTGTATTCTTTACGCTGGATTATGCGTATTTAGACAAATAGTATCAGTTTTGACTATTACGGTACAAATTTGCTTGCCTTTCGCGTTTTACTATTCAATCGAGTTATTGACATTTAATTGCAATAATGGGGTAGGTATGAAGACGGTAGAATTGAGAGGAAACCTACCTGTATTTGAGAGGAGGTAGAGTGGGAAACCATCTAGGAAAAACCACGTCCAACCATGATTAGAACCTCAACTTCTCTGTATCTAGCAAACCAGACTAGAAGAGCTTTACATTTAGTCCGTGTGGCCACTGGTATGGATGGTGACTAGTGGGAAGTTATGCACAGTAGTGAGAGAGAGCCCTGAGTATACCTATATAAACACTTGTCCACGTTTGTCCCTCAGCTGTGTGGCAGCACCACGACGCCGGTGAGTCTCCAACGCTTGGCGTCCTGCCTGCAGTCCGTGCTACAGCTCCTGGAGTGTCCGGTGTGTCTGGAGACCATCCCTCCACCGGCTTTCCAGTGCTGCAACGGGCATGCGCTGTGCGCGCCGTGCCGCTCCCGCGCGGATAAGTGTCCCGTCTGCCGTGTCCCCCTTGGACCTCGGGGGCGCTGCCTCCTGGCGGACATACGTTCTTCCTGAGGGACGCGAAGGTCCCAGAGGGGCGACTTGTGTGGCTGTGGGTGCTGGCTAACGAGGCAAGTGCCAGGGAGCTAAGGATGAGGGTGACATCCCCAGGGGGGGACGCCCGCGAGGGGCCCGTTTTCCCTTTGAGCGTTTCTTGGGAGGACGTCATCCGTAGCAGGCAGGGGCTCGTCATCGACGAGGGCAGCTATCATGGTCACGCGGAGATCAAGGTGGAGGTGGTGCATCTTGACAGGGGGATGAAGGACAAACCTAACTGAACCCTGCGTGAATAATGTCGTTGCAATCTTTATCTCATGTGGTAAACGTTTTGGACGGGGGCAAACGGGTGTCGTGCCCCGCGAACATGAATGCGGCACATCGTGTCCTAAAATACAACAACAGCTGTACAGTGCTCCCAGCCAAGGCTCTAACCATTACCTTCCCATCACCAGTGATCAAGTGAATCGTTATCTTGACGTCTTATCACTGGGGTAGGGCCAAAAATGGTTCTATTTTAGTTAATAAAACTAAATAAACTAGTTAATAATTGATGAAATTTCCAGGGTAATCTAGCTAATTTATAGATTCAAATTGTGTAATGAGGTAGTAATTATGTGATATTAATTAGGTACCAAAATAGTTGAAAAATAAGTTAGATTTTTGAAAGGTTATCTAATCATTTATTTAAATGTTTATGTATCTTAAAACTATTTTAGGACAAGGATTTGGGGAGAAGTGGGTGTATAATTTTGGGATGAAAGTTTTCTTCCACGCTAGTATTATTTTTACAATGTTCACCGACTTCAAAACAGCCGGGTTCTTAAAGTCAGTCAAAAAACAGTGCCTTTTGTGAGTATGTGTTGTGAATGTAACGAGACTTTTTGGGGTAAACTGACCCGTTAACATCCACCTCTTCCTCCCTTCCCTATGGATGTCCCAGCTAAACAGTTACCTAAAATTAATTAAAACCTATTGTAAATACATCAATAACCCAATGAGTTTTAGTTATTTAGCTTGCCTAGAGGGCCATACAATTACTGCCCTCAGAAGTTTCAATAATTTATGTCTATACTCCTCCTGAAAACCTAGTCAAGTATAGTCCAGCTTTTCATTATTCGTGGGCCAAGTTTCACAGTTCAGCAAACATAACAGGCAACTAAACTAGAGTAATATTATAATTGTAATAAACAAGTAACACTAACAGTTTTGATTTTAAATATAAACTTATAGCCAGGGACCCGACTTTGATGACCTAAAAAATTATCAAAAGAGTATCTATAAAATTACCTAAACACTATAAAAACGACATTAAATTTACAGAAAATTATTCAAAACAAATGGTAAGGTGCATCGCACATACTTTCTCTCTCTTTTGTTTCATAATATACATTTAATAAACTCCAACTTGGCTGTTCTTAAACTGCCACTGTTTGTATTTACGCAAACTGCAACCAGTTAGGGATTAATAGCTGGTCCCTGCCTCCCCTCCCCCTCTAAAATCCTATTCCTGTCCTCTCATTCTTATTTTCTTACTTAATCATATGCGATTTGTTCTCGGAAACACCATTTGAATAATTTCAAATTTAAAGGTTTTGTTGTTTCTTATGCTCAAATAATTACTTGATAAGCGTGCACAGGACGTGGCTGATAGAGGTGCAAGCGGGAAGACAAAGGGGGTGGGGTCAACCCCCCTTCCTTAGAATCTGTTTGAATTTTAACAATTACAATACATTAAAAACAAGAACCAATCGATATTTTATTTTACAAGATTATTTTTTGAGAAATAAACTTTATAGATTACAATGCCATCCGTCAGCCGGGCTAGAAACAGGATCTTAACCCTTGGAAAAAGTATCGATGTTGTTTATATATTTAAAAAAGGTACTTTGTTATTTTGTCACTATACATTTTCTTCCTTTTTTAGTGGCTAATGGGGGTACCCCAGAACCCACGGCACCCAAGCTGCACATGCCTATGATTTAAACCATAAGTAAGGCAGGGTTTTTTTGTCAACTTGGATGGAGGAATTATTTGAACCCCCCAAAATTTCCCTTGAATAGGGGTATGGGACGAGATCTCTGATTTTTTTTTTAAAGTTGTTAGATTACAATTTAACTATCACCTGTATCAATATGGATTGTGTATTTGTGATTTACATTTTTCTATAAATAAAGATTATAAAATGCTTATAATTTTCTTTCAGCTGTTCTGTTCCTGGCTTTCTATAGGTAAAGTAAAACCAAGCTATTGACATACTTTGAGGTCTTACTGGTACTCAATAGGACTGGTGAGGATGATGATGATTTCAGCAGTCTGGTGAATGGGGCATGGGGACATAATTGGGCAATCCATTTGGGGTCTGTAATCGTAGAAAGGTTAATAAACCCTGCTAAAATCTTTACTGTTCATTGTGCGCAAAGATAGTTTTTTAAAAATAAATGAAACGCGAGTTAGGTCTAAGAAATAATGTAGTTTAAAATAATATGTGTAAATAAATAATCTTATAATGCAGCAATTTCATTCTGGCTCATAGCTTAAGGTGTATTGGACTATTTAAAGGTTACGACTTTCCTTCAGCCATAGGTATAATTTTATGCTTGGATTTTTGTTACAATTTAAATGGATGTTTGGCTGTCAGGTTTACTGGAAATAAATAAATCGCTAAGTTAGTGAGCAACACTTTTTTGTAATGTTTGGTCACAGATTATTATTATTATTACTATTCAGTGGCGTGTGGTCAATTCTGGACAAAGGGAAGCATTGAGGCTACAATAAAGGGGATCTGATGGACCATAGTTTAATTGGAAGCTCACACTGGTCTTTCCTATGCATGGAATAAAACAAAATAGTTGGTGATTTTAGAAATATGAATCAATCATTAAACTATATATATATTTAAATAATAATTGTAATTCTAACTCAAATAATAATAATAATAGTCAATTTACGATTGCCGATGTTTTTTCTTGGGTTGTGGCCGGAAAAGGAGTATGACCTTTGGCCTGCCTTATAATAGCTTTGAGTCCGGATTTATTCTAGACGTCATTATCGTTAGTAAATAGTAATTGAATATTGAAACGTCAAAGTTATTTTTTATTGGTTGCCTGAAGATGGAGTTAATTTTTCTTTACTATTCTGTGGCGTGTGGTCAATTCTGGACAAAGGTAAGCATTGAGGCTACAATAAAGGGGATCTGATGGACCATAGTTTAATTGGAATCTCACACTGGTCTTTCCTATGCATGAAATAAAACAAAATAGTTGGTGATTTTAGAAATATGAATCAATCATTAAACTATATATATATATATTTAAATAATAATTTTAATTCTAACTCAAATAATAATAATACTAATGGTCAATTTACGATTGCCGATGTTTTTTCTTGGGTTGTGGCCGGAAAAGGAGTATGACCTTTGGCCTGCCTTATAATAGTTTGAGTCCGGATTTATTCTAGACGTCATTATCGTTATGTTAGTAAATATTAATTGAATATTGAAACGTCAAAGTTATTTTATATAGGTTTCCTGAAGATGGAGTGGGTCTTCTGCCTGTTAATTTTTCTCGTAAAAAAACCGGGACTTAAAACTACGTTTCAAAATTGACATGAATACAGAGCAGCCCTCTCCTCACATTGTTGCACTTGTTGACGCACTCTTCATTCTACTTTTGTATGCAAAGAAACAAACCGCTTCCCTTGGAGGATCAAACAAGCGTCAATATTCTGTAAAATAAAACTAAACTTATTGTAAATTGGTGATAAATATATTATTTTGTAATAGAGTGCCCATAATTATGTCTAGAAATAATAGATATTGCTAAAAAAAACTATTTTTTTTAGCAACATTAAACATACTATTGTACACCAATCACCATAGAAAACAGTATACTTGTTGGAGAGGTTTCTAATTATAATCATAAATTGATTTAACTTTATTTTCTTCTTATTTTATTTATTCCCTTTTTAATTTTAGGGAAGCTTCCATTGAATAAACGCCACTTATTATTATTAAGTATTTTGACATGATGTCAGAAATAAAGCCTTTTGCACACACATTTTTGCGGTCTTTATTGATAACATTTCACTATACTAATAGTACTATTTTATAGGGTGTTTTTGATAATATCTATCAAAGTGACAGTTGTTGATCACATAACTGGACGTATGAAGATATTAATAAAATAAGGAAATGAATATCTAAATAATGAATTATTAAAATTTTCAATACTGAGCTGTACTTCAAACCGACCCAACTATAACAAAGGATTAATAATATTCTTAGCCCATTTTATATTGAATAGAAACAAGCAAATTTGTTTAGCAGAAAAAAATAATTAAGCTTGAATCATGGTCAACGAATTAAGAGTTAATGAATGCAGTGGCGTCACCAGGAGGATGTAGGGGACGTGGACATCAACGGGTGACACCATGAAAGAGAGACACCAAAATTACTGTCTATAAAAAAATTGTGTAGTGTTTCAGCATAAATTTATTATTTTTTAAAAAATATTCCATTTGTAGTTCCACTCACAAAAATATGTTACGTTAGCCTAGCTTGCATGTACTGTATCAATATCATTACAAGGCTAAAACTTAATGAAAATTTACTTTTTGAACCTTCTAATGAGCATGTGCTCCGGTCAAAGCTGTCATTATTACCCAATCACAATGACGCTTCGAATCACGTGGTTTCGTCTGCACGCGCCATTGAAGAAGGAAAATATTACCTAATTTTCACTTTAACAGCATGAAACTATGTTAAGTGTTATGACCGGTCGCCAGTTCATTGAGGATGGAAGCAAGCATACATTTAAATAAACAGCGGAGATGTACAATTGTATATCTGACTAATTCAATAGCAAGGACTTGTGTATACAATTAATTACAAAACTATCAGATTGATATATAAACATGACTGATTAAACTGCCCTTTATATTAGATAATCCTAAACCATGGAGAGTTCCTATCTCGAGCTAAATCCTCTGATGAAGTACCGTAACACAATTGAACTGCTACTGAGCCATTTTGCCCACCGATGAACTCTGTGTCATGAGCCGGTCGTTCATCCCTGCATTGAATTGGCACGTCAACCGATCAGAAACCATTGTTGCACGA
Organism: Timema californicum; assembly: GCA_902141385.1. Lineage (NCBI taxonomy): Eukaryota > Metazoa > Arthropoda > Insecta > Phasmatodea > Timematidae > Timema > Timema californicum. The sequence goes on along the minus strand of CABFOW010000868.1, from coordinate 104,129 downwards.
CTAGGAATGCCATCGTGAGCTAAGCGACCGTCATACGACTTCCAATAATTCTTAGTTGCAGCTGTGCATCTCCGTATCTGCACATTCTTAATTTTAAGAATACTCGGTTTGATCTGTCGGTCACTTTTAGGTCCCCAACATAAATGTAAATACATTTAGGCTGTCCATATAATATTGTAATTTAAAGGTGTAATTTTAATTTTGCTAATTTGTTTATGTCATTACTATAACCATTATTTTCAGTAACATATGGAAAATTACTATTTAGAATTAACATTAGTGCAAAAAACATTACTAAGGATGTTGTATAGTCCCGTATATCAGGAGGTCCATGTGGGTCAAACAATGAGTTAGCGCACTGAATGGCACCCAGAGCCACCCTTAGCAGACGTTGGGTCCTGGGAAAACTTTTTGTTGAGACCCCAGTTATATGACTCACCTCCCAAACCCCCAAAATATTTAAAAACTTAATTTTTTTAAAGGTTATTACAATAGTTTGAACCTATCTAAGCATTTAATAATGTAATAATTAATGCTAGAGGCCATGTTTTAAGAAATACATTGAGGGTTCATTTATCCCCACACCTTGATTTGATTTTCTTCCCCATCGAACGTGACCTGTATAAAAGTTACAAAGAACAACTTTGCCAAGATTGAATTAAATCTTCTAATGCGTTCAAAAGCTACCAGGAAAACTTTACACCATAGACGGACAGATGCAAATCGGTGGAGTTAAAACTTAGAACTCGATTCAATCGTTCAATAAATCAAACCACATGATTATGTTTCCATCCAAACGTTTTTACACTATGATACTATTGGATAGATCAGAGTAAACATCTCTCGCAATTTTAAGTAGACATAAAGAGAATAAAAATAAAGCGTAAAATAACAATCTTACAAAATATATTTAGTAATAAAGGAACTAGAAATTTACCTGACATAAAAATTGACTTTCCTTCATTTTATCTGGCAAAATCATCAACGACATAATCAAAATTCATCTTTGATGCAGTGTCGTGCTCTATTGACAAGGTTGCAAGCGATGTGAGTCTTCCCTGTGATCATACTATAGCTCAAGTAAGTCTTTAATATAAGTTTTAATCTGGAAAAACTTATCTTTGCACTTGACACCGCCACCGGCATTGTTAACAAAATCTTAGGTGCAATAGAAACATTTTAAAATGGGCTCTGAATTTAATTTAAAACATCAACATATTTACTGCAGTGTCCACTTCTTTTGGAATCATTTCACTAAAAACTTTTATTTCCGTAAACATTTCATTCTGAATCATTCTCTCAGTCACACTTGGCCTCTTATCCATCTCATAACAACTTTTCCTCAAATCACCATCCTTCTTCACTGTCAACATTTTGACGAGATAAAAGAATCCAAACAGTTCTTCGTATTTGGCTATCTGTGTAACTTTTTCATATATTATTTGTAAAGCCGTGTCTACAATTGGGTGGACATATCTTTTCATGTACCTCCATTATTACCTTCGAATTAAAAATATTCCTTTTTCTTTCCACTCGCTTTTCTTAAAACTTTGGCTCTATCTTTAGCTGTTCAGCAAACTCCTTAGCAATAATCTTTGCAGAAATGAACTCGTCCTCACGGAACTTTTTAATAAACTTTATCGGCCCATCAAATAAATTTGAAACCAGGTACTTTAAGATCAATGTTCATAGACTGGACATATATACTTACAACATTTACAGTAAAAAAGAGATCATACTATTTTACAACTCAAAGAATGAATTCATAATCTTAAAGTTTGTGAACTCCAAGGGAATAGGGTTCAATTTTGGCTTTAGGATCGTTTTTTTATTCATAGAATTCAAGAAAATCATCACTTATTTCTTTATTTAGTACCTAATAGCCTTGGCACTTTCTAGGCGGATTTCCCACCGTGATTCACAAGTTTATTTGTTGTCAGGTAGGGAATAAATTATAAGTTAAATACCCCATCTTTGAAGGGAAGCAAAAAATAAAGCGTAATTTCTGCCAATAGCGTAGGAAAAGTGATTGCGTTTGGTCTGGATCCTATTACATCGGATAAAATCAGAATATGGCAACCATATTTCATGTCCAGGAGTATTGAATAAGACAAAGAATGCATGCCTGAACTCCATTATGTATTCTCTTCATGTTGGAACCACTGTTGTATCCTTGACCGCGACATTCTTTTATATTTACGCCAAGTTCATCCAACTCCGCCAGATGAGTACCTGACAAATGTTTACTTGTAAAGGAAACAACATTCAAAACAGTTTTTCAACTGTAACATTCTCTTGGTTAATAATCACGTAACTGTTGTTAAGAGATGTTTGTTCCTTGTGACTCACATCAGGGGTACAGTCGAGAATAACTGAAAATTCGGTTTCGTAAGACACATATTTCTGTTTGTTACCTTTGAGGCCATTAGTCTTATTAGGACAGTTTTAACTATAGGGTTTAAATAACTATCGTGTATTTCTTGACTTCTTATGCACTAAATGTGCTTCTGTAGAACAATCAAATTATTTAGTTATCAACTCAATCAACCTCAAAAAATTATCAATATGTTCTGTAAACAGTGTATTCTTTCTACCTCGTAAAGCCAAATTATTTTGAGCCAAATACAGAATCAAATAAGATTATCTTAAAAACGTCCCACCAATGTTCCTTTTATTTTTTTAACAAATGATAAATGGAACAGGTTTATACTGCCTGGACACTAGCAGTTCACATTCAGTCCACCTTTTAACCCTTTCTGAATGATTTACACACCATTCATGTTCCATAAGTCTTGTTCCTAAATGCCTCCAATATTTACAATATCCTTCGCTAGATAATTTATACCAGGCAGTGTTACCAACAAATAGTTTACAACAAAACAGAAAATTATTTAAGTTTTTTTTAGTACAAGGTTTATACGTATATGTACTAGTTAAGTCAACGAGTTAAGGATGAATAAGGTTGAATTTATAAAAAGTGTACCTACCTTTGCATGGAGAGTGTAAAGCAATTTTGGGTAAACCACCCTCAGTACACACGACAGGGATTCGAGCCCCAATCTCCCTGTCATCGGCAGTATAATCTATCGCGAGGGTGAAGCCTTAGACCATGTAGCCACCGAAGCAAATTGTTCATAAATAACTACTCTAATAGGGCCTCTCTGTACTATTGTGTCAATATCGGACCTATTTAAAAGAGAAGGCCATGTACTTGGATCAAGGTCCAAATGTAGGGGAAGGGCGGGTAGTACCGGACACTTAAGCTAAAGGTAACATATCATGTATAGGCTCAGACTTATTTAAACAACATATTGTGGACTTGAACCTTGTAAATTGTGTCCTTAATTACATCACCTAAAAAAAATCAGATCACTTTGTTTTAAAATTAATTAACAAAGAAAATGTTGAATTATTTCCTTATCTTAACATTGATCAGTAGTGCTGGACCAAATCTTATTTTTATTTTCAGGCTTCCAAACTTAAACTTAAGCCGTCTTACAATGGTCACAATGATAAAACACATAATTATTGTCAACACTGGCACACTCTTCGTGTGCCCAACCTTTGCAGTCCACACACTGAATCCAATCTTCCTCAAAGATTTCTCCACAGAAAATGCATTCTGTGGTTTCACTTTCTTTACCATCCCTGTTTAGAACATGTAGATTTTTCCCACTGACATTGTTTTTGTCACCAGTAAATTAACATCAATAATTTGGTTACGTTTTTTTTCTTTACCAGCACATTTAATTCCCTTATTAATTCTGTGAGGAATTTTTAGTTCCTCCGCCAACTCATATGCTAGTTTCATGAATTATCTTATTGTAAAAGGCATGAAGCAGTTGTCAAGCTCACTTACATATTGTGCTGGTTGTAGTTTATATTCATGAGAGAATGTGGTTTTGTAACGCCCAAGTTTTGGATTAATGTCAATTTGATGGCCTGCTTTGATTATTGAGCATATGTCATGAAGTGTACTTTTTGGTAAGCTAAATTTCAAAGCAGCGTTTCTTAAATACATTTTTCTAGAAATCACACTATCAACTGCACTTGTCATGTTTTTTTCTGTTCATGAACCCCTTAGAGTTGTTCTTCCCTTGAATTTTGGCATTTTCTTCACGAGCCTGTAAAAACAACCAAATAACTGTCCGGAGCTACCCGCCAATGAGGGTGTCTACTGCTACCCTCCAGTCATTATAAAATGCAAAGCCCATCCAACATATTTATAATATATTTTAATATATTACGTTCCAATCATACAACTATTGAGTACTATACACCATAGTAATGAAGTAAACAATAAACAATATCTACCTATTTTAATGCACCAGAGCTTCAAAAGTTCTAATTATCCACTGGCACCAGTTTGAGAAATGAAAATATTGCTTTCACACGTTCCCTCCTTGTCTAGACTCCAACTGCTAGCAAGAGGTTCCGTGGCCAAAGAGGAATGTGAGGAAGTGTAGTTAGTGGGGCTAAACAGTTTAAGATCGCCAAACTAAACACTGTCTGGAAATATCGGCTTTTCCGCCAAAGTTGCTAGCCCTAGACTCACACTCATGTGTATTCTCTAAATAATTTATTTTGTTCCCTTCTATTGATCTATTTAGAGTTTGATCTACACCTTGAGGATCGTTTTTAACTGGATCAGTAATTTTTTAAACTTTAAGCTCAGAATTCTTATCTAGCTTAACATCTACTATATTCTTTGGATTTAAAAATGACAACTGGCCATAGGAATTTAACCCGAAATATTTGGTTTAGTACGCCAGTGCTCTAACCATTTAAATATCCAAGGCGAGGAAATTGTCGGCTGGATAGCTCAGTGGTCAGAGCATTGTCGTACTTAGCCAAAGGTCCCGGGTTCGATTCCCGTGTCCAGGTGTCATTTTTTCAATTTAAACAATATGATATATAGATGCTGCTATAGCTGTGCCCAACAAATATATTAGCTTAGCTATTTGATCCATCTTAACATCTACTAGCTGAATCAACTGATACACAACTTAACAGATTAACCTATCTCTAGAAAAAATTACTCTAAACCAAATCCAGACTCACGGAGACACTTCATAACCTTGGAAGAAGGCCCCCCATCCCCCACTCCAATTTCAGCAGTGATACACTTTTCGGTCGCGCCGAGAATAGATCACGGAGCTCTACACTCAATAATTCGCGTCTGTGTCTTAAACTTAGGATCCCGTCTTCAGTTCCCAGTATGGCCTAAAAATGGATTATTAGTGAAATCGGGACTTTCCCTTTACAGTGATGAATTACAGTCCAATGAACTGGATGTTGTGTCTGTTCTAGAATTAATTTAGTTCGTAGGTTATGTGATAATATATTTATTGTAATTTTGTTACAACATATAAACATTAAGAGGTTGTCTCACTCACCTACCCGGCCCCAGATGACTATCTCCGTAACCATCTCCGACTGTTATTCCTGGGTGGTGATAAAAGGGGGGGGGGG
>CABFOW010000868.1:85981-98644 GCA_902141385.1 Timema californicum | reverse complement strand
TGCCCCAGCCCCCTCCGCGGCCCGGGGGTCTTGTGCCGGAACCGTGGCCGTTTTTTTTTTCTGGGGGGGGGAAAAGGGGGGGGGGGGGGGTTACATCATTATGTTCAGAAAGTACCCAAAATATATTTTTAATTTTTTTTAGCATCGTGACCCGCCTCGGTGGTGTAGTTGGCTAACGCGCTAGATTAGTGTTGCGCTAGATTGCCGAGGACGGGGATATCGAGGTTCGAATCTCGGTCGGGTGAACTGGGAGTGGTTTTTCCTAAATGGCTTTCCACTCTCCTTCCACACAAATGTGGGCTCACTTCATCTATATTCAACCTTCCCAATTCCTAACCCATTAGTTTAAATAGTACATAATCGTATAACCCGAACGGGTAGTAAGATGCGGTGCTAATAATAATAATAATACAATTTATTATCGTGTATTATTACTACCTTTTCGGGTCTATGTACTTACTACGCTAGTGGGTTAGGGAGGAGGAAGGTTGTATTTTGAAGGAAGCGTACCCGCATTTGCAGGGAGAAAGAGTGAGAAATCAGTTGGGAAAAACCACCATCAGTACACCCGACCGAGATCGAACCACGTTCTCTCCAAACTTGACTTAGCATCTCTCGCTGTGACCTTGAAATTGATCCCCACTTATTATTATTTGCGTACGTACTGTGTGTACACTTTAAACGATCATGCGTAAATGTATTTGCTGGCGCGAAACAAAGCACACACACCAATGTACAGGAAGGACACTTTAAACCACATTATAGCTTGCTTTCGGACTCACACCATGTAGGTGGGTTTTTTTTCAAACTTTCATTACTCTTCGTCGCGAGTTCAGTTAATTAATTTCCCTACCACAATGAAAGTCGGCCATTGCTCACCGAGTCTAGTCCAAAAATTATAATCTGGTCACGACATAAATTCACTTCAAGCTGTTAATCGCACATAATCTAGAAAATACTTCCAAAAATGTCCTCTTCCTAGCGGTTAAAACAAGAACTTTCATTTAATTTAATAATTAAAGATAATAAATCTTCTACGCACAGCGCAATCAGTACATTTAGGGATTTAAATGAATAAAAATATATCGATTTAAAAAATATATACTTATTTTATAGTGTTTAGTAAATTATTTTAGTCTGAGTTAGTCATTTAGAACTTTTTATACATCTTTTGCACTGTTGTCAACGAAGGAAAGTGGGTGAAAGAGAGAGAAGAAGAAAATATTATTGTGCGTTGTCAGATGAAACATAATTATTATCGCTAGCTATAACCAACTTCCTGTATTTGTAGGCCTACCTTTCCAAAACACCAACAACATTATTTTTTATACAAATTAAGCAATTTGCTTGTATCACTTGTTGACAAATGAAGGGGTTGAGGTAAAACATGATAACATTCATAAAATTAGATGGGATGTAGTCACTATTCAAACTTCTATGAAAATCCTAAGATTACTTTTATTTAATTTAATAATTAAAAATAATAAATCTTCTACGCACAGCGTTATCAGTACATTTAGGGATTTAAATGATTAAAAATATATCGATTTAAAAAAAATATATATACTTATTTTATAGTGTTTAGTAAATTATTTTAGTCTGAGTTAGTCATTTAGAACTTTTAAGACATCTTTTGCACTGTTGTCAACGAAGGAAAGTGGGCGAAAGAGAGAGAGAGAGAAGAAGAAATTATTGTGCGTTGTCAGATGAAACATAATTATTATCGCTAGCTATAACCAACTTCCTGTATTCGTAGGCCTACCTTTCCAAAACACCAACAACATTATTTTTTATACAAACTAAACAATTTGCTTGTATCACTTGTTGACAAATGAAGGGGTTGAGGTAAAACATGATAACATTCATAAAAATTAGATGGGATGTAGTCACTATTCAAACTTCTATGAAAATCCTAAGATCCAGCTATAAAAAATAAATAAAATATTTGTAGATCCTCAATGTCTTGACTGACTATTAAAAACAACTTGTTTTTCAAGAGGTCAAGAAATCACTGCTAACACAATTTTTCATAAAATGAGGGCTATCACATGCTGTTTTTTTTGCCCTAGCCCCCTCCTATATGATTTATTAGAATAATATATGCATAGCCTTATATATATATAAACATAGCCTTTATATAAATATGAAACATAGCCTTTATATATATATAAACATAGCCTTTATATACTAACATATATATATATATATGTATAGGCTATACATAGGGCCTACTGCTCGATCGGGCTATCAGCATATTCACTAATGGGGTAAAGAAAAGCAAGGTTGAAGGAGATTGAAGAAAGCATTTAGGACAGACCATCTTTGCTAGAGAACACCCGGCTGGGATTCGAATTCCAACCTCTCCGTAGCCGGTAAATCAAACTAGATGACCTTGACATTTAGTCCGCGTGCCCACGGATGTGGGATAAGTTCAGATCAAGCACTAATCATGGTTGTGTACGTGAGATTGAAAGTACTAATTATGCACTAAAAATAGGGAAAGTTCAGATTTAGTGCCTTGACTGTGAAAGGCGACCTGAGTATAACATTTATATTAAGTCACAACTAATCTTTAGCTTTAAGGTGCAATAGTGATTTAAGGCACAAATGCACTCTATCCACGGGATTTACATGGCGGTGACAACTCTACGCACCTTTGGTCTCCGGACCAAAGACGGAAATGATCAGTTCAGTGAAAGTGCTTTATGACCGATACAAGAGAGAAAGTTCCGGTGAGTTATTTACCGAGTTGCCTTTATTTATTTCGTCCTCACTGGGGAAAAAAACCCAACGGCGATACACACTACATGGACTAGAAGGTAATTGTCTTCGTCGGCCATTACGTAATATGCGACGCTATATTAAAAGTGAGAATGCAAATAACAAAACATGAAATTATGAATTATGAAACAAGCGGATTTAAAAGGTGAATACATTTGTTGTTTGGACTAGGGATAGTTAAAACTCAATAATAGTCTACTCATCACCGATTTTTTCCTCCTTGGCACCGCGTCTTACTACCCATAGTAGTTACGTTCGTGATTTAAGGATGAAGAAGGTTACATTTATAGGAACTGTACCCGCATTTGCGTGGAGGGAGAGTAGAAAGCCTTTTAGGAAGAACAATCCTCAGTGCACCCGACCGAAATTCGAGCCTGGATTTACCCGTCCTCGGTTCCAGTATACTGAGAGAGTGACGCCCTAGACCAAGTGGCCACTGAGGCGGGTGAAATAAAATGATTGCTTTGCCTAAATTAAGTAAAAATATGTTGTATTAATTTAGTTGGTTACTCGCTTCGGTGGCCGCATGTTCTAAGGCGTTACTCGTAATAGACTATAACGCTGATTGCTGGGGGATCGTGGTTGGATCCCGGTCGAGTGACTGAGGGTGGTTTTCTCTAAATGGTTTCCCACTTTTTCTCTCGCCACGCAAAGGCGGGTCCACTTCCCCTAAATATAACCTTCCTCATCCCTAGCCCGTTAGGGTGATTAGTACATAAGCGTATAGCCTGAATGGGTAGTAAGACGTGGTACTAAATAAAATAAAAAGCCACAATGATAAGACCATTGACACATTCGAAAGCGCACACCCTGTCTTCAATAAACTAATTACTAAATTACTTTCGAGCGAATTGAATTTGCATGTTTTATTTTATATGTTTTAGTTAAGATGCTAATGCAATTGGTTTAGTTATTAATCAAGTGAACTGGTGTTATTGGGAGTTGGCCTCTTACCAATAAATGTTGTATTTCCACAAAATAAAATAAAATATGGTATGATATTGGGTCATCGCAAGTCATTGTCTCTAATCCCCGTTTTTAATACACGCTCGTCTGAGTGCTTGTGCCTTCCCCCCTCATCCGCTTCAACTTTAATTGAATCCAAAATTTTGGGCATGCACTATAAACATCTTTACTGATGGAGTGTTTATTTAACTCATTTCTACCCCTGATTCCATATCCCTTAGAAATCGTATTTGTACCCATTTGAAAAAGTGTCCTCTTTTGTTCCCATATATACAGTACTGTAACCTTGCTTGTATGCAAGGTCATGAATACAACAATCTTGTTATCGTCACTTTTTTCCATTAAGTTATTGACATAAAAAACATTAAAGACAAAGATTTTATAACTCTTCACAAAATCACATGAATGTGAGGTAAACCTAATAGACACATTAAGGGAGTATTTTTTAATTCATATTTTGAAAATTTCAGAAATATCTGAATATTCCAGTGACTTTAAAATGTACTTGACTTTTCCCTGTAATAACATTTTCTCTGACTTTTATATTTTTTTATGTGTGTATCTACCCGATATACACTCAACTAAAGTTATTTTTAATTCACTAGCCTTTGTCTTTAGATATATGTGAAGCCTTTATTTAAAACGGTATTTACTTGGTTCAGTAGATCGAGATTAACCGAGGAGTATGTCACATATCAAGGTCAGGAATAAATACAATGAAACCAGTCCCGATTGTTAGTAAAGTTGTCTCTTGCACCAATTTGGAAGGACTTTATTAAAAACCAAGCTACTGATGTGAGCTGACAGTGTTACCAATGTTCACGGCCAGTGGCGTAACACCAAGAGCGTGGACTATGGTGCAATGATTGTAAACGGGCCATTAAAATAAGATTATTCTATTACAAAAAGTGGACATAGTAAAATATATAACCTTAATTAATAGCACGTTATTATAATTAATAGCTTTTATAAATAGTAATAGAAAAAGGGGCGTTTTACCATCATATACCCAGGAACCCTTTTCATTGGCTGAACGGATCTCCAAGCTCCTTCCCTTTACCTAGCTTTAACCCGGGTAGGCTTTCTGCTACAGTCAATGAGACACTAGGACCTTCCCCTCCCCCCTTCTTCACCGTGGGAAATTCCTTTCACCTGGGTGATCTTCTCGCCACAGACTAGGAACTCTCCCTCCTCTAGTTTCCCACCCCTACGGATTCAGTGTAGGACCACGTTGATGCAGCCTGAAGACCGTGGAGGAAGCCTCGGCCAAACATCATCAAGACAGGACATTGACCAGAGTCCCGCTCAAATGTACTTTCATAAGTTATCTTAAGCAAAACATAACTATAACCAGAGACTGTGCGCAGGAATAAGAGGAAGCAAGGACTTTTGTGTCTGGGATGTACCCCATCGTCATCATACATTGTGGGCCAAGGACGAGACAGTCTTGCCTAAGTACATTGTGCTTGAAGGGTGTCGTCCCGAGGAGCTCGCTCAAGTGTCTTCGTGCTTTGCGAAACGTCAGTTGAACTGAAACAGAAATTCGACCGGATGACATTAACAAAGCTACCTTACAAACGCAAGTGTTGGTCTTGAAGATCTGTAATTAATATATATATATATATATATATAGTCCGCTCTACGAGAAAGAAACCTTTTTGTTTGATAAAAAGCAAAATAGTAGCGTAAAATAGACTTTTAGTAAAGTGACAACAGGCGTCAAAAAGTCAAACGTGTCCAAACCGACTTTTTCAACCTTGACTTCAACTGTCAAAAAGTGTCAATAAAATTAAATCTATTTTAATTTTCAAAATGTTTTACTTCCCCACTTTCTCTAACTTAGGACTAATTATGAAAATAACTTATATTTCATTTCACAAGAAACTATTGATTCTATTTGATTGTATGCTGAAATAAATTAAAAATCCACTATTACGATTATTTGGTTAGGACCTAATATTTTTTTATCACGTTCTTAAAAGATTTTTTCACAGATTTGCCTACTATGTTCTATTTTTTCAACTAATGTCAACTTACCTTCCTTAATTTATTTTTTAATTCCTTATATTTTTAGCCCTATTACCCTATTACCTTCTATTTTACCGACCTCTAGTTTTCTTTCAATTCTTTGAACAAAATTCTCCGCGAATTAGGCTGGATTAATTATTGGTACAATATATAGAATTATTGAGTCGTTCCCTACACTTTGTTCATTGGTTACCTTTACTACTGTTTTTATTGGTAATTTACTACCTTTTAACTTCAAAGTATTAAAAAAAGGTGTCTTTTTTTTATCGAATGACATATATGACAGAGAGGGTCATGACATACAAGTTCGGTCACCTTATGTATAGAGTAACCTCGATGCGTTTCTGTGTTACTTTATTATATACAGGTTATTCTACTTATGTGTAAGCAATTAGCCGCTCTGGTGGTACAGAGCGTTGCTCAAAGTACACCACAGGGGGTTGTTTACACGTCGTAGATATGATGTGAATATAGCGATTATGAAGTTGTGGAGCCTGTGTGAATATTGACCTAATTTAAGCATAGCTAACCAAACCCTGGTGACCGTAGGGATAATTACCCTAAGGAAAAAATACCCAAGGTACCAGGTAGGAATCAAACCCGGGACCCCTAGACTCGTAGTCAGGTGCACTAACCACTACACCATGAGGCCGGTTAAGGTACATATGTATTTAAATATTTTAATAGCAAGTCGTTTCATCGCGTGAATAATCTTCATAAGTCTATAATATGAATGTACAGGAATTCAGGAAGCATGGGAAACAAAGTAAAAGATTATGAGAATGCTTCACTAGAAGATGAAGAGATAGTTGATACAGAAATGGCTGTCAGTGTTACTGCAAACATTAAAAGAATAGGTGGTGATTTGTAAACTGGGACATCACTCCAAAAACCAGCAAGTGTACACAAAAACTTTATTGCTTTCCAAAGTCAACTGATACACAAGTTGGATGCCTCAAAAAGTACTGAGATGGACGCAGATAAAACATTTTTACTTTCTGTTCTTCCGGATGGAAAAGAATTAAATTGTTATGATAAACTTGATCTTTGTTTCCATACCCTTCAACTCTTTAAGGGTGTCTGAAACAAGAACAGATAGCAAATCCTCCAGCAGCCCGCCTCTTATTTAGAGTAACCAAACTACCCTCTACCATCTTAGTATTTTCCCAATAATTAACATACCTGCACCAGTGCTCGACAAAGACTGACATGAATGGATATGTACATTCCCCGGGTACATGTACCCGTTTACCGGGGTATGTATGTATCGATCAACACCTTGCCGCCCATAGGATCCCAGTAAACCATTCCCGCTAAAACGCCTTGTTTTATATAAACTGTGTTGAGTCCTCTCGATCGTGTGGAAGATGAATCCATTAGCATCCGATGCATCAGGATGATATCACAACTTTTGAGCTAGTCGGAGACAAGTTGGGTGGTTTCAGCAGATACTCTCATATATTACGAACACTTGTCTGGTGGACGCGTGACCAAAGGGTCACAGGGTGGTATTGTTGCGCACACATGGAGCACAATACGCACAAACTTTCAATAATATTTATATTGAAACGTAAAGTAACAAATCGGTACACTCAAAACTAGCGTATCAGACAAAGTCGCAAACCATGATTTTTTGTTTTTAGAAACACGTGGTCGCTAGACAGGGGCCCCCCACACACGCCCAGGGGTGGAAGTTGAAGTTCCTGCCAAAACCCAAACACGTACTAGCCTGGTTGTATTACGTTCAGACTTCATCAAATAAACTCACAATGTTCTATCGACTAGTGTTGTGCGGGGATGACATTTTTAATTCGGAAAATTTTCGGGTGGGAAGTAACGATTTCCCACCGGAACAGAACGGGAAACAGGAAAAAAGTTTCAAAATAATTTTCTAATTTAGGATTATATATATTTTCCAGATTTAAAATTTTAGTCTAAGCTTAGCTTTCCCATTCATTTCAATTAAAAAAAATAAAATTTGATGGTTTAAATTGAGTTAAATGTAGTAGTATACTCGTATGTCCTCAATATTTTGAATAGTCAATAAAAAGGACGAAAACTCCGATTCGGTTGCACTTATTGTTATGGCCAACGCATTTACCTGATGGTGGGAGGATAGTGGGGGAGTGGGAACTGACAATTAACCACGTTTAAATACAAGCAGCACCATTCTTCTCCATCAAGATGGCGGCAACAGGCGGTGTCACTGTGATCCTTCATTCTACCGCTGAGTGGTCACTTACAACCTCGATGAAGGATCAGAAGAAAACCATATCAATATGATGTTTATTTCATGCCGAGTTACTAAGAAACTTTGAGAGAACCAAATAGAAAGAAATTTAAGATTTTATTAAATGATGAGAAAGAATATTTGAACGAAAATAAAATGTGGAAGCATGTGAATGAGTATTAATATCACGATAGAAAAATCTTGTCCAGCCAACGAGTCTTTAGCGTAGAAGATGATGGAAACTTTAAGGCGAGGCTCGTAAGAGGATTCAAGAAGAGTATGGACTTGACAATCAGAACTTCCAGCAAGTGAGAACTTCAAAATTAAAAATTTGATGTTAAAATAGCCTTCTTATGGTGATATTGATGAAATTATTTATATGTAGCCCTCCCCAGAAAGATAATAAAAAAGAGAAGCATCTGTTTGCTTTAAAAGGCTTTTAATGGGTTGAAATAGCTCCCTCAAGATTCAATAAAGCTTTTACTGAATTTTTGGAATCCAAAGGACTAATTTGTAAAAATCTAGAACAATGTATCTTTAGAAACAAAAGCACTACATTATTTATAACTATTTTATCTTATGTTTTTTTTTGCTTGGAAGTGAAGAAAATGATATGAATAAATAGATAAAATGCTAAAATGGAATTTTAGATAATTATGGTTGAAAATGTTACTACTTCTTTTGGAATAGAGATAAAAAGAAGAAAATATAGTTATTATTTCTTAGAAAAGTATTTGTATTCACTGTTGTAATAAAAATATATGTAGTCACACCCAAATGTGTTGTTACCACCAATCAGCACAACAACAACAACAACAAAAAACATGATAGGCCAGGGGCCTTGAGCCCAACTCTACCAAAAACCAAAGAGAACTGTGTTAAGGAAAAACTGAAATAAGTAATTTGATACCTTTCCGAGGAAATGACTAAAATTAATGAACATCGTTTAAGACATTCCCTAACACTCTAAAGAATAGCTAGCATGTATTTATAAAGGTTAATCTTAGTTTCCCCAAATAGTTCTATTTTCTAAAATTAGAATTTTAAAAGAAAATACAGTAGGATGAAATATTGAGGATAAAAAAACTATTATAATTCTTCAAAAAGATTGTTTGATCATTTTTGGAAATAAAAATATCAATTATTATCCTTGAGAACGTTTTTAATTGACATTTAAATACATGGCAGCAGATAGCTCGAATGGGTGGGTAGTAAGACGTGAAACTAAAACAATTTTGGCAAATTTACCAACTGGTTCCTAGCCAATGTGTATGTTATACAATTTACCAGTGTAAGTTTGTTAATGAACAGCCTACTGAGACAACCATGCATAATTAATTGGGAATGGTTTGTATGAATAACAAAAGCAAATGCGGTTTTTTAGCTCTGCCGGAAGTTTTTTTATTCCAGTAAAGATACAAGTTTGGTGGTACTTATACCCAAGCAGAAATATACATGATCCATAATATATATCTATACAAGATTAATATTTAATATTCTTAAGTTATATTTACATACATACAAACAAGTGAAATAATGAAACAATTTTACTGACATCCTTAATTACATTATTCTTTACATTATTTTATGTAATTCACTTCTGCACAAACTATAGTACACATTTTATGTATATAAATTTGTTTGTTAAGTTATATACTTTCTTTTAACAACAGTAAATCATTACAAATATATAAATCTATACAAACAAAAACAAAATAAAAAGTACTTATGGTTTTCATTCAGCCCTAATTTTGTTCGAACAACAGTGAAATGAGCTCTTTACAACAACAACATTCAAGCAAACACAAATCATTTCAAAATGTTAAGATAGAATTAAATAACTTTGATTGTAGTACATTATAAATAGTGTAATCCCGATCACCTTATGTAAACAAAAAAGGACAAAATGCTAACCGAACAATTAGTTTTCTACATACAAGAGGCGAGTTATAGATAATAGATTGTTGCTAAAATATATTCCCAATCGACAGTGTACATGTTTTAACATAGGAAATGTAATATTAAAGAGTAATTAGGAAAACATACACATATATGCATGTGAACATTTAAATTTGATTTTGAGAAATTCGAGAAGTAAAATGAATGAAGAAAAAAAAGTCATGAGTACAAATCTTAAAGCTTGATTTATTTTTTATTCGCCTTGATGTAAACAAATGCACAGCACAAAGCTTTTCAGTTGAGTTAGAGCTGTTGTAATAGCAGGATTGTAACTTAAAAGTCACTATCTTTTACGACAAGCTTGCATGGTGACTAGCTGAAGGAGTCAAATATGGTCTCTATTTCTACTAGTTCGACATCTGCGTTTGAATTTTAAATGCAACAAATCATAGATGGAAGAAACAACAAATATAAAGCAAAAATGTTGCTGTAGGAAATTTTGTTATACAAAGTGTTACTATGATTTTAAATTAAACTAGCTCGAAATGTAAAAAAAAAAAATAAAATCATTGTTGGGTATATTAAAAAACCTTTGACCATATGATTGCAAGAAAACCATACTCATTTGCATGAAGTGGTTTTTATTCTCACATAATAAAAGCATGTTGATGTTTGTTCCAGAAAGACATAACATTTACAGTTAATCTTCTCTGAAAGAAATAAGGATAAAAAAGAAAATTGTATTTAAAACAAATAACCAAATCTAATAGTAAAAAATATAATTTTCCATCACAGGATCAATTATCACTTTCTTAAAAGGCAATTTTACTTTTAAAAAATCAGTTCATGACCTTTGTCAGATTACAAGGTCAACAGCGACCTCCCAGGTCTGTGCGATTTGCTTGGAAATGGGAGCCTAGGACACATGTAGCTAACAAATGTGAATGAAAAACGAATTCAAGGGTATGCCACATACTGGATAACCTGCCTGAACACATCAACCAAAAACTTTGGGCACCTCTGTTTTAGAGTACTTAAGGGGTTAGCATGAAATAGAATGAAAAAATTGTAAAGTGTTTTTATTGTAACATTAAAGTAGTTTAAATGATTACTCAACTGTTAGATATTTTTATAATTGGGGTTTAACTATACCAGCCTCGATTCCTTTATATTATTACATAAATGGTTAATGTATGATTATCAAAAACTCAAATTAAAATGATTTTCTATTAAGGTTTTAATATATTATTAGCTATAAAACAATAGATAATAGAAAGGTATACACATAACATGCCAAGGGCAAATTGAATTAACCGAAATTATAGTCTCTATTCCTTTAATTCAAAAGGTATATATTTGGTAGCTGACTTCATGCTGAGCGCCAATGAATTTTTTTGGAGATATATCATGTTAGACCAGGAGCTGGCTGTACGAAAAAAAACATATAATACAGTAACAGCTGGGAACCTGTGACAATATGTTATATTCATGGCCCAGAGTCATGGCAGACCCCTGGAGTGGGTCCCAACTCTGAGGCCAAACCCGAGCATTGTCAAAAATCTGGCTATCTTGAAAATATTTTTAACAGCCTGTCTTTGTGATAATTGGTTATTTAATTTTTAAAGAATCCAGCGGAAAAAGATCAACAGACATTTTGGGTGGTTCAAAGTTCCTGCATTAATTATTCAAAATTGCAAAAATGTACCTAGTAAAATAATATTTCTAAAAGTTTATCAGTAGAGGGATCATTCATTTTTTGACCCTAGGGAATAGAAATCCAACCCGCATTTGATTTTCATAGTCCTGGGAAGAGGAATACTCCCCAAAATTGTGTGCACATGCATGTACTTTTTTATAATGAGTAATAGCACAATATTTTGTCTGCCACTTAATTTCATCAATACAATACCACCCACAGTCAAATTCAGTGGCTTTGAACGTCAGGGTCGAATTTGAGAATTGTCAAAAAACCGATTATTCTGGAAAAAAATAAAATTTTTTTTAGAAATTTAAATAATCCAGGGAAAAAGGGTCGGCAGCCATTTTGGATGGTTCAAAGCTGATGACTATATATATATATATATAAATATAATGATTTTTTGTGCATAGTATTTTTTTATTGTATATTATCTATAGTCCCTAAATATGTGTGTTTTCAAAAGATACAGTTATAGCTGGTACTCAGGCATGGCGGCATCTCAACACAACAATGGAATACTTTTTCTCTTTTTTTTTTCTATCTCAACCTTTTTGGGCATGTATGTGGGATGTGGTGAGTCAGTCTGTTAATAGTGCATAAAAAGTTACAATTAAGATAATAAATAAGTATTTAAACATAAGAAATTAGCTTTCTGCTGCTTTACAATTATAATAAAATTACAGCTTGATTTAGAATTATAATTTAACCTTTTATTTTACTATACATCTACACTAATATTATAAATAGGAAAGATTTGATTTTTTGTTTGTAATGGATAAACTCAAAAACTACTGGACTGATTTAAAAAAATTCTTTCACCAATATAAAGCTACATTATCAGCGCGTAACATAGGCTATATTTTATTTTGAAATTTTAATTTATTCCTCATAAAAACGTCGATAGTCACTCATATTTTATGGTAGAGTCTATGATGATTCTTCAATATGTGTTGGCGGTGGGGGGGGGGGGGCCGGGGGGGGGCCATTTTGGGTTTTACCCTCTCCTTTAACCACCTTCAGTTTGTTAAAGAACCACCCTTAAGGGGTTTTCAAAAAAAAA